>JAESHU010000179.1:0-134692 GCA_017639245.1 Myiopsitta monachus | reverse complement strand
AAGACGCTGCTCCCTGTGAGGCTGACTCTACGCATTGAGCGGTGCAACCTACTTTTCAACAACCTCATGTTCTTCATCTGCAAAGGCCCTGGAGTACTTTTGAGGTCCCTGCTAACAGCTTTTCTGAATCAAGTTGGGATGCAAAACATGCTAAGCCTCTGCTCCCAGAGATGAGGAGCCAGGAGTGGAGCCTGCCGCTGGACCTCTTCTGCGCGTAGCAGCAACCTTCGAAAAGTTGATACTTTGTGATACTCATGCTTCCGTCCGAAAGTCCGAGTACATACGTGAGTCGCTCTCCGGGCTACTCTGAAGCAGTTCACATACACGAATTTTTGGTTCCTTAACCCGCAGAAAAATAGTAGTGTCCGAAAGACGCTGCTCCCTCTCTGAAGCTGACTCTATGCATTGAAGCGGTGCAATCTACTTTTCACAACCTCATGTTCTTCATCTGCAAAGGCCCTGGAGTACTTCGTGTGCCTGCTAACAGCTTTTCTGAAGGCAAGTTGGGATGCAAAAAATGCTAAGCCTCTGCTCCCAGAGATGAGGTGCCAGGAGTGGAGGGTGCAGCTGGACCTCTTCTGCGCGTAGCAGCAACCTTCGGAATGGTGAATCTTTGTGCCACTCCATGCTTTCCGTCCGAAAGTCCGAGTACATACGTGGGTCGCTCTCCGGGCTACTCTGAAGTAGTTCACATACACGAATTTTTGGTTTCGGAAAAGCAAAAATAGTAGTGTCCGAAAGACGCTGCTCCCTCTGAAGCTGACTCTACGCATTGAAGCCGTGAAACCTTCATTTTAGGCATTTAGTATTCTTTCACTTGAAATTACAATTGAATACTTCGTGGTGCCTGCTAAGAGCTTTCCTGAAGCCGAGTTGAGAGGCACGAATGATTGGCCTCTGCTCCCACAGACGAGGAGCCAGGAGTGAAGGGTGCTGCTGGACCTCTTCTGCCCACAGCAACATTTCAAATGGCGTCACAAGTGTTGCTGTCACTCCTCGCCTTCTCATCTCAAGAAAGTCCATGTGTTGGTCGTGCTCCTGGGGATTCTGAAGCTGTTTGTCTCGCACGAGTGATTGCATCTACTCACGGAGACGAATAGCAGTGCCGGAAAGATGCTGCTCCCTCTGTGAGGCTGACTCTACGCATTGAGCGGTGCAACCTACTTTTCAACAACCTCATGTTTCATCTGCAAAGGCCCTGGAGTACTTGGCAGGTCCCTGCTAACAGCTTTTCTGAATGCAAGTTGGGATGCAAAACATGCTAATCCTCTGCTCCCAGAGATGAGGAGCCAGGAGTGGAGCCTGCGCTGGACCTCTTCTGCGCGTAGCAGCAACCTTCGAAAAGTTGATACTTTGTGATACTCCATGCTTTCCGTCCGAAAGTCCGAGTACATACGTGAGTCGCTCTCCGGGCTACTCTGAAGCAGTTCACATACACGAATTTTGGTTCCTTAACCCGCAGAAAAATAGTAGTGTCCGAAAGACGCTGCTCCCTCTCTGAAGCTGACTCTATGCATTGAAGCGGTGCAATCTACTTTTCAACAACCTCATGTTCTTCATCTGCAAAGGCCCTGGAGTACTTCGGTGTGCCTGCTAACAGCTTTTCTGAAGGCAACTTGGGATGCAAAAATGCTAAGCCTCTGCTCCCAGAGATGAGGAGCCAGGAGTGAAGAGTGCTGCTGGACCTCTTCTGCGCGTAGCAGCAAATTTCGGAATGGTGAATCTTTGTGCCACTCCATGCTTTCCGTCCGAAAGTCCGAGTACATGCGTGGGTCGCTCTCCGGGCTACTCTGAAGCAGTTCACATACACGAATTTTTGGTTTCGGAACCAGCAGAAAAATAGCAGTGTCCGAAAGATGCTGCTCCCTCTCTGAAGCTGACTCGACGCATTGAGCGGTGCAACCTAAACCTCAGGTACTTTCCTGTGAAAAGGCCCTGGAGAACTTCGTGGTGCCTGCTAACAGCTTTCTTGAAGGCAAGTTGGGGTGCAAAAAAATGCTAAGCCTCTGCTCCCAGAGATGAGGAGCCAGGAGTGGAGCCTGCAGCTGGACTTCTGCGCGTAGCAGCAACCTTCGAAAAGTTGATACTTTGTGATATTAAATGCTTTCCGTCCGAAAGTCCGAGTACATGCGTGAGTCGCTCTCCGGGCCACTCTGAAGCAGTTTCTCATACACGAATACTTTTTTTCGGAACCCGCAGAAAAATAGTAGTGTCCGAAAGACGCTGCTCCCTCTCTGAAGCTGACTCTAAGCATTGAAGCATGAAACCTTCATTTTAGGCACTTAGTATTCTTTCACTTGAAATTACAATTGAATACTTCGTGGTGCCTGCTAAGAGCTTTCCTGAAGCCGAGTTGAGAGGCACGAATGATTGGCCTCTGCTCCCACAGACGAGGAGCCAGGAGTGAAGGGTGCTGCTGGACCTCTTCTGCCCACAGCAACATTTCAAATGGCGTCACAAGTGTTGCTGTCACTCCTCGCCTTCTCATCTCAAGAAAGTCCATGTGTTGGTCGTGCTCCTGGGGATTCTGAAGCTGTTTGTCTCGCACGAGTGATTGCATCTACTCACGGAGACGAATAGCAGTGCCGGAAAGATGCTGCTCCCTCTGTGAGGCTGACTCTACGCATTGAGCGGTGCAACCTACTTTTCAACAACCTCATGTTCTTCATCTGCAAAGGCCCTGGAGTACTTGGCAGGTCCCTGCTAACAGCTTTTCTGAATGCAAGTTGGGATGCAAAACATGCTAATCCTCTGCTCCCAGAGATGAGGAGCCAGGAGTGGAGCCTGCCGCTGGACCTCTTCTGCGCGTAGCAGCAACCTTCGAAAAGTTGATACTTTGTGATACTCCATGCTTTCCGTCCGAAAGTCCGAGTACATACGTGAGTCGCTCTCCGGGCTACTCTGAAGCAGTTCACATACACGAATTTTTGGTTCCTTAACCCGCAGAAAAATAGTAGTGTCCGAAAGACGCTGCTCCCTCTCTGAAGCTGACTCTATGCATTGAAGCGGTGCAATCTACTTTTCAACAACCTCATGTTCTTCATCTGCAAAGGCCCTGGAGTACTTCGGTGTGCCTGCTAACAGCTTTTCTGAAGGCAACTTGGGATGCAAAAAATGCTAAGCCTCTGCTCCCAGAGATGAGGAGCCAGGAGTGAAGAGTGCTGCTGGACCTCTTCTGCGCGTAGCAGCAAATTTCGGAATGGTGAATCTTTGTGCCACTCCATGCTTTCCGTCCGAAAGTCCGAGTACATGCGTGGGTCGCTCTCCGGGCTACTCTGAAGCAGTTCACATACACGAATTTTTGGTTTCGGAACCAGCAGAAAAATAGCAGTGTCCGAAAGATGCTGCTCCCTCTCTGAAGCTGACTCGACGCATTGAGCGGTGCAACCTAAACCTCAGGTACTTTCCTGTGAAAAGGCCCTGGAGAACTTCGTGGTGCCTGCTAACAGCTTTCTTGAAGGCAAGTTGGGGTGCAAAAAAATGCTAAGCCTCTGCTCCCAGAGATGAGGAGCCAGGAGTGGAGCCTGCAGCTGGACTTCTGCGCGTAGCAGCAACCTTCGAAAAGTTGATACTTTGTGATATTAAATGCTTTCCGTCCGAAAGTCCGAGTACATGCGTGAGTCGCTCTCCGGGCCACTCTGAAGCAGTTTCTCATACACGAATACTTTTTTTCGGAACCCGCAGAAAAATAGTAGTGTCCGAAAGACGCTGCTCCCTCTCTGAAGCTGACTCTACGCATTGAAGCATGAAACCTTCATTTTAGGCACTTAGTATTCTTTCACTTGAAATTACAATTGAATACTTCGTGTGCCTGCTAAGAGCTTTCCTGAAGCTGAGTTTAGAGGCACGAATGATTAGCCTCTGCTCCCACAGACGAGGAGCCAGGAGTGAAGGGTGCTGCTGGAGGTCTTCTGCCCACAGCAACATTTCAAATAGCGTCACAAGTGTTGCTGTCACTCCTCGCCTTCTCATCTCAAGAAAGTCCATGTGTTGGTCGTGCTCCTGGGGATTCTGAAGCTGTTTGTCACGCACGAGTGATTGCATCTACTCACGGAGACGAATAGCAGTGCCGGAAAGATGCTGCTCCCTCTGTGAGGCTGACTCTACGCATTGAGCGGTGCAACCTACTTTTCAACAACCTCATGTTCTTCATCTGCAAAGGCCCTGGAGTACTTTTGAGGTCCCTGCTAACAGCTTTTCTGAATGCAAGTTGGGATGCAAAACATGCTAAGCCTCTGCTCCCAGAGATGAGGAGCCAGGAGTGGAGCCTGCCGCTGGACCTCTTCTGCGCGTAGCAGCAACCTTCGAAAAGTTGATACTTTGTGATACTCCATGCTTTCCGTCCGAAAGTCCGAGTACATACGTGAGTCGCTCTCCGGGCTACTCTGAAGCAGTTCACATACACGAATTTTTGGTTCCTTAACCCGCAGAAAAATAGTAGTGTCCGAAAGACGCTGCTCCCTCTCTGAAGCTGACTCTATGCATTGAAGCGGTGCAATCTACTTTTCAACAACCTCATGTTCTTCATCTGCAAAGGCCCTGGAGTACTTGGCAGGTCCCTGCTAACAGCTTTTCTGAAGGCAAGTTGGGATGCAAAAAATGCTAAGCCTCTGCTCCCAGAGATGAGGTGCCAGGAGTGGAGGGTGCAGCTGGACCTCTTCTGCGCGTAGCAGCAACCTTCGGAATGGTGAATCTTTGTGCCACTCCATGCTTTCCGTCCGAAAGTCCGAGTACATACGTGGGTCGCTCTCCGGGCTACTCTGAAGTAGTTCACATACACGAATTTTTGGTTTCGGAAAAAGCAGAAAAATAGTAGTGTCCGAAAGACGCTGCTCCCTCTCTGAAGCTGACTCTACGCATTGAAGCCGTGAAACCTTCATTTTAGGCATTTAGTATTCTTTCACTTGAAATTACAATTGAATACTTCGTGGTGCCTGCTAAGAGCTTTCCTGAAGCCGAGTTGAGAGGCACGAATGATTGGCCTCTGCTCCCACAGACGAGGAGCCAGGAGTGAAGGGTGCTGCTGGACCTCTTCTGCCCACAGCAACATTTCAAATGGCGTCACAAGTGTTGCTGTCACTCCTCGCCTTCTCATCTCAAGAAAGTCCATGTGTTGGTCGTGCTCCTGGGGATTCTGAAGCTGTTTGTCTCGCACGAGTGATTGCATCTACTCACGGAGACGAATAGCAGTGCCGGAAAGATGCTGCTCCCTCTGTGAGGCTGACTCTACGCATTGAGCGGTGCAACCTACTTTTCAACAACCTCATGTTCTTCATCTGCAAAGGCCCTGGAGTACTTGGCAGGTCCCTGCTAACAGCTTTTCTGAATGCAAGTTGGGATGCAAAACATGCTAATCCTCTGCTCCCAGAGATGAGGAGCCAGGAGTGGAGCCTGCCGCTGGACCTCTTCTGCGCGTAGCAGCAACCTTCGAAAAGTTGATACTTTGTGATACTCCATGCTTTCCGTCCGAAAGTCCGAGTACATACCTGAGTCGCTCTCCGGGCTACTCTGAAGCAGTTCACATACACGAATTTTTGGTTCCTTAACCCGCAGAAAGATAGTAGTGACCGAAAGACGATGCTCCCTCTCTGAAGCTGACTCTACGCATTGAAGCCGTGAAACCTTCATTTTAGGCACTTAGTATTCTTTCACTTGAAATTACAATTGAATACTTCGTGGTGCCTGCTAAGGGCTTTCCTGAAGCCGAGTTGAAAGGCACGAATGATTGGCCTCTGCTCCCACAGACGAGGAGCCAGGAGTGAATTGTGCTGCTGGACCTCTTCTGCCCACAGCAACATTTCAAATGGCGTCACAAGTGTTGCTGTCACTCCTCGCCTTCTCATCTCAAGAAAGTCCATGTGTTGGTCGTGCTCCTGGGGATTCTGAAGCTGTTTGTCTCGCACGAGTGATTGCATCTACTCACGGAGACGAATAGCAGTGCCGGAAAGATGCTGCTCCCTCTGTGAGGCTGACTCTACGCATTGAGCGGTGCAACCTACTTTTCAACAACCTCATGTTCTTCATCTGCAAAGGCCCTGGAGTACTTGGCAGGTCCCTGCTAACAGCTTTTCTGAATGCAAGTTGGGATGCAAAACATGCTAATCCTCTGCTCCCAGAGATGAGGAGCCAGGAGTGGAGCCTGCCGCTGGACCTCTTCTGCGCGTAGCAGCAACCTTCGAAAAGTTGATACTTTGTGATACTCCATGCTTTCCGTCCGAAAGTCCGAGTACATACGTGAGTCGCTCTCCGGGCTACTCTGAAGCAGTTCACATACACGAATTTTTGGTTCCTTAACCCGCAGAAAAATAGTAGTGTCCGAAAGACGCTGCTCCCTCTCTGAAGCTGACTCTATGCATTGAAGCGGTGCAATCTACTTTTCAACAACCTCATGTTCTTCATCTGCAAAGGCCCTGGAGTACTTCGGTGTGCCTGCTAACAGCTTTTCTGAAGGCAACTTGGGATGCAAAAAATGCTAAGCCTCTGCTCCCAGAGATGAGGTGCCAGGAGTGGAGGGTGCAGCTGGACCTCTTCTGCGCGTAGCAGCAACCTTCGGAATGGTGAATCTTTGTGCCACTCCATGCTTTCCGTCCGAAAGTCCGAGTACATACGTGGGTCGCTCTCCGGGCTACTCTGAAGTAGTTCACATACACGAATTTTTGGTTTCGGAAAAAGCAGAAAAATAGTAGTGTCCGAAAGACGCTGCTCCCTCTCTGAAGCTGACTCTACGCATTGAAGCCGTGAAACCTTCATTTTAGGCATTTAGTATTCTTTCACTTGAAATTACAATTGAATACTTCGTGGTGCCTGCTAAGAGCTTTCCTGAAGCCGAGTTGAGAGGCACGAATGATTGGCCTCTGCTCCCACAGACGAGGAGCCAGGAGTGAAGGGTGCTGCTGGACCTCTTCTGCCCACAGCAACATTTCAAATGGCGTCACAAGTGTTGCTGTCACTCCTCGCCTTCTCATCTCAAGAAAGTCCATGTGTTGGTCGTGCTCCTGGGGATTCTGAAGCTGTTTGTCTCGCACGAGTGATTGCATCTACTCACGGAGACGAATAGCAGTGCCGGAAAGATGCTGCTCCCTCTGTGAGGCTGACTCTACGCATTGAGCGGTGCAACCTACTTTTCAACAACCTCATGTTCTTCATCTGCAAAGGCCCTGGAGTACTTGGCAGGTCCCTGCTAACAGCTTTTCTGAATGCAAGTTGGGATGCAAAACATGCTAATCCTCTGCTCCCAGAGATGAGGAGCCAGGAGTGGAGCCTGCCGCTGGACCTCTTCTGCGCGTAGCAGCAACCTTCGAAAAGTTGATACTTTGTGATACTCCATGCTTTCCGTCCGAAAGTCCGAGTACATACGTGAGTCGCTCTCCGGGCTACTCTGAAGCAGTTCACATACACGAATTTTTGGTTCCTTAACCCGCAGAAAAATAGTAGTGTCCGAAAGACGCTGCTCCCTCTCTGAAGCTGACTCTATGCATTGAAGCGGTGCAATCTACTTTTCAACAACCTCATGTTCTTCATCTGCAAAGGCCCTGGAGTACTTCGGTGTGCCTGCTAACAGCTTTTCTGAAGGCAACTTGGGATGCAAAAAATGCTAAGCCTCTGCTCCCAGAGATGAGGAGCCAGGAGTGAAGAGTGCTGCTGGACCTCTTCTGCGCGTAGCAGCAAATTTCGGAATGGTGAATCTTTGTGCCACTCCATGCTTTCCGTCCGAAAGTCCGAGTACATGCGTGGGTCGCTCTCCGGGCTACTCTGAAGCAGTTCACATACACGAATTTTTGGTTTCGGAACCAGCAGAAAAATAGCAGTGTCCGAAAGATGCTGCTCCCTCTCTGAAGCTGACTCGACGCATTGAGCGGTGCAACCTAAACCTCAGGTACTTTCCTGTGAAAAGGCCCTGGAGAACTTCGTGGTGCCTGCTAACAGCTTTCTTGAAGGCAAGTTGGGGTGCAAAAAAATGCTAAGCCTCTGCTCCCAGAGATGAGGAGCCAGGAGTGGAGCCTGCAGCTGGACTTCTGCGCGTAGCAGCAACCTTCGAAAAGTTGATACTTTGTGATATTAAATGCTTTCCGTCCGAAAGTCCGAGTACATGCGTGAGTCGCTCTCCGGGCCACTCTGAAGCAGTTTCTCATACACGAATACTTTTTTTCGGAACCCGCAGAAAAATAGTAGTGTCCGAAAGACGCTGCTCCCTCTCTGAAGCTGACTCTAAGCATTGAAGCATGAAACCTTCATTTTAGGCACTTAGTATTCTTTCACTTGAAATTACAATTGAATACTTCGTGGTGCCTGCTAAGAGCTTTCCTGAAGCCGAGTTGAGAGGCACGAATGATTGGCCTCTGCTCCCACAGACGAGGAGCCAGGAGTGAAGGGTGCTGCTGGACCTCTTCTGCCCACAGCAACATTTCAAATGGCGTCACAAGTGTTGCTGTCACTCCTCGCCTTCTCATCTCAAGAAAGTCCATGTGTTGGTCGTGCTCCTGGGGATTCTGAAGCTGTTTGTCACGCACGAGTGATTGCATCTACTCACGGAGACGAATAGCAGTGCCGGAAAGACGCTGCTCCCTCTGTGAGGCTGACTCTACGCATTGAGCGGTGCAACCTACTTTTCAACAACCTCATGTTCTTCATCTGCAAAGGCCCTGGAGTACTTTTGAGGTCCCTGCTAACAGCTTTTCTGAATTCAAGTTGGGATGCAAAACATGCTAAGCCTCTGCTCCCAGAGATGAGGAGCCAGGAGTGGAGCCTGCCGCTGGACCTCTTCTGCGCGTAGCAGCAACCTTCGAAAAGTTGATACTTTGTGATACTCCATGCTTTCCGTCCGAAAGTCCGAGTACATACGTGAGTCGCTCTCCGGGCTACTCTGAAGCAGTTCACATACACGAATTTTTGGTTCCTTAACCCGCAGAAAAATAGTAGTGTCCGAAAGACGCTGCTCCCTCTCTGAAGCTGACTCTATGCATTGAAGCGGTGCAATCTACTTTTCAACAACCTCATGTTCTTCATCTGCAAAGGCCCTGGAGTACTTCGGTGTGCCTGCTAACAGCTTTTCTGAAGGCAACTTGGGATGCAAAAAATGCTAAGCCTCTGCTCCCAGAGATGAGGTGCCAGGAGTGGAGGGTGCAGCTGGACCTCTTCTGCGCGTAGCAGCAACCTTCGGAATGGTGAATCTTTGTGCCACTCCATGCTTTCCGTCCGAAAGTCCGAGTACATACGTGGGTCGCTCTCCGGGCTACTCTGAAGTAGTTCACATACACGAATTTTTGGTTTCGGAAAAAGCAGAAAAATAGTAGTGTCCGAAAGACGCTGCTCCCTCTCTGAAGCTGACTCTACGCATTGAAGCCGTGAAACCTTCATTTTAGGCATTTAGTATTCTTTCACTTGAAATTACAATTGAATACTTCGTGGTGCCTGCTAAGAGCTTTCCTGAAGCCGAGTTGAGAGGCACGAATGATTGGCCTCTGCTCCCACAGACGAGGAGCCAGGAGTGAAGGGTGCTGCTGGACCTCTTCTGCCCACAGCAACATTTCAAATGGCGTCACAAGTGTTGCTGTCACTCCTCGCCTTCTCATCTCAAGAAAGTCCATGTGTTGGTCGTGCTCCTGGGGATTCTGAAGCTGTTTGTCTCGCACGAGTGATTGCATCTACTCACGGAGACGAATAGCAGTGCCGGAAAGATGCTGCTCCCTCTGTGAGGCTGACTCTACGCATTGAGCGGTGCAACCTACTTTTCAACAACCTCATGTTCTTCATCTGCAAAGGCCCTGGAGTACTTGGCAGGTCCCTGCTAACAGCTTTTCTGAATGCAAGTTGGGATGCAAAACATGCTAATCCTCTGCTCCCAGAGATGAGGAGCCAGGAGTGGAGCCTGCCGCTGGACCTCTTCTGCGCGTAGCAGCAACCTTCGAAAAGTTGATACTTTGTGATACTCCATGCTTTCCGTCCGAAAGTCCGAGTACATACGTGAGTCGCTCTCCGGGCTACTCTGAAGCAGTTCACATACACGAATTTTTGGTTCCTTAACCCGCAGAAAAATAGTAGTGTCCGAAAGACGCTGCTCCCTCTCTGAAGCTGACTCTATGCATTGAAGCGGTGCAATCTACTTTTCAACAACCTCATGTTCTTCATCTGCAAAGGCCCTGGAGTACTTCGGTGTGCCTGCTAACAGCTTTTCTGAAGGCAACTTGGGATGCAAAAAATGCTAAGCCTCTGCTCCCAGAGATGAGGAGCCAGGAGTGAAGAGTGCTGCTGGACCTCTTCTGCGCGTAGCAGCAAATTTCGGAATGGTGAATCTTTGTGCCACTCCATGCTTTCCGTCCGAAAGTCCGAGTACATGCGTGGGTCGCTCTCCGGGCTACTCTGAAGCAGTTCACATACACGAATTTTTGGTTTCGGAACCAGCAGAAAAATAGCAGTGTCCGAAAGATGCTGCTCCCTCTCTGAAGCTGACTCGACGCATTGAGCGGTGCAACCTAAACCTCAGGTACTTTCCTGTGAAAAGGCCCTGGAGAACTTCGTGGTGCCTGCTAACAGCTTTCTTGAAGGCAAGTTGGGGTGCAAAAAAATGCTAAGCCTCTGCTCCCAGAGATGAGGAGCCAGGAGTGGAGCCTGCAGCTGGACTTCTGCGCGTAGCAGCAACCTTCGAAAAGTTGATACTTTGTGATATTAAATGCTTTCCGTCCGAAAGTCCGAGTACATGCGTGAGTCGCTCTCCGGGCCACTCTGAAGCAGTTTCTCATACACGAATACTTTTTTTCGGAACCCGCAGAAAAATAGTAGTGTCCGAAAGACGCTGCTCCCTCTCTGAAGCTGACTCTAAGCATTGAAGCATGAAACCTTCATTTTAGGCACTTAGTATTCTTTCACTTGAAATTACAATTGAATACTTCGTGGTGCCTGCTAAGAGCTTTCCTGAAGCCGAGTTGAGAGGCACGAATGATTGGCCTCTGCTCCCACAGACGAGGAGCCAGGAGTGAAGGGTGCTGCTGGACCTCTTCTGCCCACAGCAACATTTCAAATGGCGTCACAAGTGTTGCTGTCACTCCTCGCCTTCTCATCTCAAGAAAGTCCATGTGTTGGTCGTGCTCCTGGGGATTCTGAAGCTGTTTGTCTCGCACGAGTGATTGCATCTACTCACGGAGACGAATAGCAGTGCCGGAAAGATGCTGCTCCCTCTGTGAGGCTGACTCTACGCATTGAGCGGTGCAACCTACTTTTCAACAACCTCATGTTCTTCATCTGCAAAGGCCCTGGAGTACTTGGCAGGTCCCTGCTAACAGCTTTTCTGAATGCAAGTTGGGATGCAAAACATGCTAATCCTCTGCTCCCAGAGATGAGGAGCCAGGAGTGGAGCCTGCCGCTGGACCTCTTCTGCGCGTAGCAGCAACCTTCGAAAAGTTGATACTTTGTGATACTCCATGCTTTCCGTCCGAAAGTCCGAGTACATACGTGAGTCGCTCTCCGGGCTACTCTGAAGCAGTTCACATACACGAATTTTTGGTTCCTTAACCCGCAGAAAAATAGTAGTGTCCGAAAGACGCTGCTCCCTCTCTGAAGCTGACTCTATGCATTGAAGCGGTGCAATCTACTTTTCAACAACCTCATGTTCTTCATCTGCAAAGGCCCTGGAGTACTTCGGTGTGCCTGCTAACAGCTTTTCTGAAGGCAACTTGGGATGCAAAAAATGCTAAGCCTCTGCTCCCAGAGATGAGGAGCCAGGAGTGAAGAGTGCTGCTGGACCTCTTCTGCGCGTAGCAGCAAATTTCGGAATGGTGAATCTTTGTGCCACTCCATGCTTTCCGTCCGAAAGTCCGAGTACATGCGTGGGTCGCTCTCCGGGCTACTCTGAAGCAGTTCACATACACGAATTTTTGGTTTCGGAACCAGCAGAAAAATAGCAGTGTCCGAAAGATGCTGCTCCCTCTCTGAAGCTGACTCGACGCATTGAGCGGTGCAACCTAAACCTCAGGTACTTTCCTGTGAAAAGGCCCTGGAGAACTTCGTGGTGCCTGCTAACAGCTTTCTTGAAGGCAAGTTGGGGTGCAAAAAAATGCTAAGCCTCTGCTCCCAGAGATGAGGAGCCAGGAGTGGAGCCTGCAGCTGGACTTCTGCGCGTAGCAGCAACCTTCGAAAAGTTGATACTTTGTGATATTAAATGCTTTCCGTCCGAAAGTCCGAGTACATGCGTGAGTCGCTCTCCGGGCCACTCTGAAGCAGTTTCTCATACACGAATACTTTTTTTCGGAACCCGCAGAAAAATAGTAGTGTCCGAAAGACGCTGCTCCCTCTCTGAAGCTGACTCTACGCATTGAAGCATGAAACCTTCATTTTAGGCACTTAGTATTCTTTCACTTGAAATTACAATTGAATACTTCGTGTGCCTGCTAAGAGCTTTCCTGAAGCTGAGTTTAGAGGCACGAATGATTAGCCTCTGCTCCCACAGACGAGGAGCCAGGAGTGAAGGGTGCTGCTGGAGGTCTTCTGCCCACAGCAACATTTCAAATAGCGTCACAAGTGTTGCTGTCACTCCTCGCCTTCTCATCTCAAGAAAGTCCATGTGTTGGTCGTGCTCCTGGGGATTCTGAAGCTGTTTGTCACGCACGAGTGATTGCATCTACTCACGGAGACGAATAGCAGTGCCGGAAAGATGCTGCTCCCTCTGTGAGGCTGACTCTACGCATTGAGCGGTGCAACCTACTTTTCAACAACCTCATGTTCTTCATCTGCAAAGGCCCTGGAGTACTTTTGAGGTCCCTGCTAACAGCTTTTCTGAATGCAAGTTGGGATGCAAAACAT
This sequence comes from Myiopsitta monachus, assembly GCA_017639245.1. Classification (NCBI taxonomy): domain Eukaryota; kingdom Metazoa; phylum Chordata; class Aves; order Psittaciformes; family Psittacidae; genus Myiopsitta; species Myiopsitta monachus. Next base: position 121,897 of record JAESHU010000179.1, on the reverse strand, counting down.
GCTAAGCCTCTGCTCCCAGAGATGAGGAGCCAGGAGTGGAGCCTGCCGCTGGACCTCTTCTGCGCGTAGCAGCAACCTTCGAAAAGTTGATACTTTGTGATACTCCATGCTTTCCGTCCGAAAGTCCGAGTACATACGTGAGTCGCTCTCCGGGCTACTCTGAAGCAGTTCACATACACGAATTTTTGGTTCCTTAACCCGCAGAAAAATAGTAGTGTCCGAAAGACGCTGCTCCCTCTCTGAAGCTGACTCTATGCATTGAAGCGGTGCAATCTACTTTTCAACAACCTCATGTTCTTCATCTGCAAAGGCCCTGGAGTACTTGGCAGGTCCCTGCTAACAGCTTTTCTGAAGGCAAGTTGGGATGCAAAAAATGCTAAGCCTCTGCTCCCAGAGATGAGGTGCCAGGAGTGGAGGGTGCAGCTGGACCTCTTCTGCGCGTAGCAGCAACCTTCGGAATGGTGAATCTTTGTGCCACTCCATGCTTTCCGTCCGAAAGTCCGAGTACATACGTGGGTCGCTCTCCGGGCTACTCTGAAGTAGTTCACATACACGAATTTTTGGTTTCGGAAAAAGCAGAAAAATAGTAGTGTCCGAAAGACGCTGCTCCCTCTCTGAAGCTGACTCTACGCATTGAAGCCGTGAAACCTTCATTTTAGGCATTTAGTATTCTTTCACTTGAAATTACAATTGAATACTTCGTGGTGCCTGCTAAGAGCTTTCCTGAAGCCGAGTTGAGAGGCACGAATGATTGGCCTCTGCTCCCACAGACGAGGAGCCAGGAGTGAAGGGTGCTGCTGGACCTCTTCTGCCCACAGCAACATTTCAAATGGCGTCACAAGTGTTGCTGTCACTCCTCGCCTTCTCATCTCAAGAAAGTCCATGTGTTGGTCGTGCTCCTGGGGATTCTGAAGCTGTTTGTCTCGCACGAGTGATTGCATCTACTCACGGAGACGAATAGCAGTGCCGGAAAGATGCTGCTCCCTCTGTGAGGCTGACTCTACGCATTGAGCGGTGCAACCTACTTTTCAACAACCTCATGTTCTTCATCTGCAAAGGCCCTGGAGTACTTGGCAGGTCCCTGCTAACAGCTTTTCTGAATGCAAGTTGGGATGCAAAACATGCTAATCCTCTGCTCCCAGAGATGAGGAGCCAGGAGTGGAGCCTGCCGCTGGACCTCTTCTGCGCGTAGCAGCAACCTTCGAAAAGTTGATACTTTGTGATACTCCATGCTTTCCGTCCGAAAGTCCGAGTACATACCTGAGTCGCTCTCCGGGCTACTCTGAAGCAGTTCACATACACGAATTTTTGGTTCCTTAACCCGCAGAAAGATAGTAGTGACCGAAAGACGATGCTCCCTCTCTGAAGCTGACTCTACGCATTGAAGCCGTGAAACCTTCATTTTAGGCACTTAGTATTCTTTCACTTGAAATTACAATTGAATACTTCGTGGTGCCTGCTAAGGGCTTTCCTGAAGCCGAGTTGAAAGGCACGAATGATTGGCCTCTGCTCCCACAGACGAGGAGCCAGGAGTGAATTGTGCTGCTGGACCTCTTCTGCCCACAGCAACATTTCAAATGGCGTCACAAGTGTTGCTGTCACTCCTCGCCTTCTCATCTCAAGAAAGTCCATGTGTTGGTCGTGCTCCTGGGGATTCTGAAGCTGTTTGTCTCGCACGAGTGATTGCATCTACTCACGGAGACGAATAGCAGTGCCGGAAAGATGCTGCTCCCTCTGTGAGGCTGACTCTACGCATTGAGCGGTGCAACCTACTTTTCAACAACCTCATGTTCTTCATCTGCAAAGGCCCTGGAGTACTTGGCAGGTCCCTGCTAACAGCTTTTCTGAATGCAAGTTGGGATGCAAAACATGCTAATCCTCTGCTCCCAGAGATGAGGAGCCAGGAGTGGAGCCTGCCGCTGGACCTCTTCTGCGCGTAGCAGCAACCTTCGAAAAGTTGATACTTTGTGATACTCCATGCTTTCCGTCCGAAAGTCCGAGTACATACGTGAGTCGCTCTCCGGGCTACTCTGAAGCAGTTCACATACACGAATTTTTGGTTCCTTAACCGGCAGAAAGATAGTAGTGACCGAAAGACGATGCTCCCTCTCTGAAGCTGACTCTATGCATTGAAGCGGTGCAATCTACTTTTCAACAACCTCATGTTCTTCATCTGCAAAGGCCCTGGAGTACTTCGGTGTGCCTGCTAACAGCTTTTCTGAAGGCAACTTGGGATGCAAAAAATGCTAAGCCTCTGCTCCCAGAGATGAGGAGCCAGGAGTGAAGAGTGCTGCTGGACCTCTTCTGCGCGTAGCAGCAAATTTCGGAATGGTGAATCTTTGTGCCACTCCATGCTTTCCGTCCGAAAGTCCGAGTACATGCGTGGGTCGCTCTCCGGGCTACTCTGAAGCAGTTCACATACACGAATTTTTGGTTTCGGAACCAGCAGAAAAATAGCAGTGTCCGAAAGATGCTGCTCCCTCTCTGAAGCTGACTCGACGCATTGAGCGGTGCAACCTAAACCTCAGGTACTTTCCTGTGAAAAGGCCCTGGAGAACTTCGTGGTGCCTGCTAACAGCTTTCTTGAAGGCAAGTTGGGGTGCAAAAAAATGCTAAGCCTCTGCTCCCAGAGATGAGGAGCCAGGAGTGGAGCCTGCAGCTGGACTTCTGCGCGTAGCAGCAACCTTCGAAAAGTTGATACTTTGTGATATTAAATGCTTTCCGTCCGAAAGTCCGAGTACATGCGTGAGTCGCTCTCCGGGCCACTCTGAAGCAGTTTCTCATACACGAATACTTTTTTTCGGAACCCGCAGAAAAATAGTAGTGTCCGAAAGACGCTGCTCCCTCTCTGAAGCTGACTCTACGCATTGAAGCATGAAACCTTCATTTTAGGCACTTAGTATTCTTTCACTTGAAATTACAATTGAATACTTCGTGTGCCTGCTAAGAGCTTTCCTGAAGCTGAGTTTAGAGGCACGAATGATTAGCCTCTGCTCCCACAGACGAGGAGCCAGGAGTGAAGGGTGCTGCTGGAGGTCTTCTGCCCACAGCAACATTTCAAATAGCGTCACAAGTGTTGCTGTCACTCCTCGCCTTCTCATCTCAAGAAAGTCCATGTGTTGGTCGTGCTCCTGGGGATTCTGAAGCTGTTTGTCACGCACGAGTGATTGCATCTACTCACGGAGACGAATAGCAGTGCCGGAAAGATGCTGCTCCCTCTGTGAGGCTGACTCTACGCATTGAGCGGTGCAACCTACTTTTCAACAACCTCATGTTCTTCATCTGCAAAGGCCCTGGAGTACTTTTGAGGTCCCTGCTAACAGCTTTTCTGAATGCAAGTTGGGATGCAAAACATGCTAAGCCTCTGCTCCCAGAGATGAGGAGCCAGGAGTGGAGCCTGCCGCTGGACCTCTTCTGCGCGTAGCAGCAACCTTCGAAAAGTTGATACTTTGTGATACTCCATGCTTTCCGTCCGAAAGTCCGAGTACATACGTGAGTCGCTCTCCGGGCTACTCTGAAGCAGTTCACATACACGAATTTTTGGTTCCTTAACCCGCAGAAAAATAGTAGTGTCCGAAAGACGCTGCTCCCTCTCTGAAGCTGACTCTATGCATTGAAGCGGTGCAATCTACTTTTCAACAACCTCATGTTCTTCATCTGCAAAGGCCCTGGAGTACTTGGCAGGTCCCTGCTAACAGCTTTTCTGAAGGCAAGTTGGGATGCAAAAAATGCTAAGCCTCTGCTCCCAGAGATGAGGTGCCAGGAGTGAGAGGTGCAGCTGGACCTCTTCTGCGCGTAGCAGCAACCTTCGGAATGGTGAATCTTTGTGCCACTCCATGCTTTCCGTCCGAAAGTCCGAGTACATACGTGGGTCGCTCTCCGGGCTACTCTGAAGTAGTTCACATACACGAATTTTTGGTTTCGGAAAAAGCAGAAAAATAGTAGTGTCCGAAAGACGCTGCTCCCTCTCTGAAGCTGACTCTACGCATTGAAGCCGTGAAACCTTCATTTTAGGCATTTAGTATTCTTTCACTTGAAATTACAATTGAATACTTCGTGGTGCCTGCTAAGAGCTTTCCTGAAGCCGAGTTGAGAGGCACGAATGATTGGCCTCTGCTCCCACAGACGAGGAGCCAGGAGTGAAGGGTGCTGCTGGACCTCTTCTGCCCACAGCAACATTTCAAATGGCGTCACAAGTGTTGCTGTCACTCCTCGCCTTCTCATCTCAAGAAAGTCCATGTGTTGGTCGTGCTCCTGGGGATTCTGAAGCTGTTTGTCTCGCACGAGTGATTGCATCTACTCACGGAGACGAATAGCAGTGCCGGAAAGATGCTGCTCCCTCTGTGAGGCTGACTCTACGCATTGAGCGGTGCAACCTACTTTTCAACAACCTCATGTTCTTCATCTGCAAAGGCCCTGGAGTACTTGGCAGGTCCCTGCTAACAGCTTTTCTGAATGCAAGTTGGGATGCAAAACATGCTAATCCTCTGCTCCCAGAGATGAGGAGCCAGGAGTGGAGCCTGCCGCTGGACCTCTTCTGCGCGTAGCAGCAACCTTCGAAAAGTTGATACTTTGTGATACTCCATGCTTTCCGTCCGAAAGTCCGAGTACATACCTGAGTCGCTCTCCGGGCTACTCTGAAGCAGTTCACATACACGAATTTTTGGTTCCTTAACCCGCAGAAAGATAGTAGTGACCGAAAGACGATGCTCCCTCTCTGAAGCTGACTCTACGCATTGAAGCCGTGAAACCTTCATTTTAGGCACTTAGTATTCTTTCACTTGAAATTACAATTGAATACTTCGTGGTGCCTGCTAAGGGCTTTCCTGAAGCCGAGTTGAAAGGCACGAATGATTGGCCTCTGCTCCCACAGACGAGGAGCCAGGAGTGAATTGTGCTGCTGGACCTCTTCTGCCCACAGCAACATTTCAAATGGCGTCACAAGTGTTGCTGTCACTCCTCGCCTTCTCATCTCAAGAAAGTCCATGTGTTGGTCGTGCTCCTGGGGATTCTGAAGCTGTTTGTCTCGCACGAGTGATTGCATCTACTCACGGAGACGAATAGCAGTGCCGGAAAGATGCTGCTCCCTCTGTGAGGCTGACTCTACGCATTGAGCGGTGCAACCTACTTTTCAACAACCTCATGTTCTTCATCTGCAAAGGCCCTGGAGTACTTGGCAGGTCCCTGCTAACAGCTTTTCTGAATGCAAGTTGGGATGCAAAACATGCTAATCCTCTGCTCCCAGAGATGAGGAGCCAGGAGTGGAGCCTGCCGCTGGACCTCTTCTGCGCGTAGCAGCAACCTTCGAAAAGTTGATACTTTGTGATACTCCATGCTTTCCGTCCGAAAGTCCGAGTACATACGTGAGTCGCTCTCCGGGCTACTCTGAAGCAGTTCACATACACGAATTTTTGGTTCCTTAACCGGCAGAAAGATAGTAGTGACCGAAAGACGATGCTCCCTCTCTGAAGCTGACTCTATGCATTGAAGCGGTGCAATCTACTTTTCAACAACCTCATGTTCTTCATCTGCAAAGGCCCTGGAGTACTTCGGTGTGCCTGCTAACAGCTTTTCTGAAGGCAACTTGGGATGCAAAAAATGCTAAGCCTCTGCTCCCAGAGATGAGGAGCCAGGAGTGAAGGGTGCTGCTGGACCTCTTCTGCCCACAGCAACATTTCGAATGGCGTTACAAGTGTTTCTGTCACTCCTCGCCTTCTCATCTTAAGAAAGTCCATGTGTTGGTCGTGCTCCTGTCGATTCGGCAGCTGTTTGTCACGCAAGAGTGATTGGCCTCTACTCACGGACACGAATAGCAGTGTCGCAAAGATGCTGCTCCCTCTCTGAAGCTGACTCTACGCATTGAAGCCGTGCAACCTAAACCTCATGTTCTTTCATGTGAAAGGTCCCTGGAGTACTTCGGTGTGCCTGCTAACAGCTTTCCTGAAGGCAAGTTGGGACACACGAATGCTAAGCCTCTGCTCCCAGAGATAAGGAGCCAGGAGTGAAGGGTGCTGCTGGAGCTCTTCTGCCCACAGCAACATTTCGAATGGCGCCACAAATGTTTCTGTCACTCCTCGCCTTCTCATCTTAAGTCCATGTGTTGGTCGTGCTCCTGTCAATTCTGCAGCTGTCACGCACGAGTGATTGGCCTCTACTCACGGAGACGAATAGCAGTGTCGCAAAGATGCTGCTCCCTCTCTGAAGCTGACTCTACGCATTGAAGCGGTGCAACCTACTATACAAGCAGCTCATGTTCTTTCATGTGAAAGGGCACTGGAGTACTTTGGTGGTGCCTGCTAACAGCTTTCCTGAAGGCAAGTTGGGACGCCCGAATGATAAGCCTCTGCTCCCAGAGATGAAGAGCCAGGAGTGAAGGGTGCTGCTGGACCTCTTCTGCACGCGGCAGCAACCTTCGGAACGGTGATACTTTGTGATACTCCATGCTTTTCGTCTGAAAGTCTGAGTACATACGTGGGTCGCTCTCCGGGCAACTCTGAAGTAGTTTCTCATACATGAATTTTAGGTTTCGGAACCCGCAGAAAAATAGCAGGGTCGGAAAGATGCTGCTCCCTCTCTGAAGCTGACACTACGCATTGAAGCCGTGCAACCTGCATTTTAGGCACTTAGTGTTCTTTCACTTGAAAGGGCACTTGAGTACTTCGTGGTGCCTGGTAACAGCTTTCCTGAAGCCGAGTTGAGAGCCACGAATGATTGGCCTCTGCTCCCACGGATGAGGAGCCAGGACTGAAGGGTGCTGCTGGACCCCTTCTGAGCACAGCAAAAATTCAAATGGCGTCACAAGTGTTGTTGTCACTCCTCTCCTTCTCATCTCAAAAAAGTCCATGTTTTGGTCGTGCTCCTGTCGATTCTGAAGCTGTTTGTCACGCACGAGTGATTGGCCTCTACTCCGGCAGACGAATAGCAGTGTCGGAAAGATGCTGCTCCCTCTCTGAAGCTGACTCTACGCATTGATGCGGTGCATCCTACATTTCAGGCACTCCGTTTTATCTCATCTGAAAGGCCACTTGAGTGTATCTTTGGTGCCTGATAACAGTTTTCCTGAAGCCGAGTTGTGATGCACGATTGATTGGCCTCTGCGCCAACAGATGAGGAGCCAGGATTGAAGGGAGCTACTGGGCCTCTTTGCACGCAGTAAGCTTTGCAACAGTGCCACCTCCATTGCAGTTGCTCCTTCCTTTTTTACGTCAAAGTCCTTTTGAATTCACCTGTGATGCCCGCTCCCAGTCGTCCTGAGGCCGAGTATGTAGGTCACGAATGATTGGCCTCTGCTACCACAGAGGAAGAGCCAGGACTGAAATGTGCTGCTGGACCTCTTCTGCACACTGTAGTCTTTGCAAGACCGCCACCTGCATTGCATTCACTTCTTGCTTTCATATCATAAGGTCTATTTGAATAGACCTGTGCTACCCAGTCCCAGGCGTCCTGAAGCGGAGTATGCTGTGCACGAATGATCGGCCTCTGTTCCCTCAGACGAAGTGCCAAGACTGAATGGTCCTGGTGGACCTTTTCTGCCCACAGCAACATTTCGAAAGGCGCCACAAATGTTGCTGTCACTCCTTGCATTCTGATCTGAAAGTCCATATGTTGGTCACTCAACTGGCCATTCTGAGGCTGTTTGTCACGCACAACTCATTGGCTTCGGCTCTCGCTGAAAAATAGCAGTGCCGGAAAGATGCTGCTCCCTCTCTAAAGCTGACTCTACGCATTGAAGCGGTGCAACCTACATTTCAGGCACACAGTGTTCTTTCATTTGAAAGGCCACTTGAGTACGTCGGTGTTGCCTGCTAACAGCTTTCCTGAAGCCGAGTTGTGAGGCACGAATGTTAAGCCTCTGCTCCCACAGATGAAGAGCCAGGAGTGAAGGCTGCTGCTGGACCTCTTCTGCCCACAGCAACCTTTCGAACGGTGATACTTGATTTAGTACCACTCCTTGCTTTCTCGTTCTGAAGTCTATGAGTTCATATGTGGGTCGCCCTCCCTGCCATTTTGAAGGTGTTTGTCACACACGACTTTTTGGCTTCGGCTCAGGCAGAAAAATAGCAGCCCTGTTGGGACTGGGAGTTTGAGGGCAGCCATATTGGTGAGGCGCCCTTGTCGTGACGGAACCTGCGCCATCTTGAGTGCAGCTCCCAGGGGCAGCCATTTTGGTGAGGCGCCATTGTCACCAATGAACAGGCGCCATCTTGAGTGCAGCTCCCGGGGGCGGCCATATTGGTGAGGGGCCTTTGGCGCCATTGTTTACCCGCCATTTTTCCGTATTGAGGCCAGCCCCTCCCTCCTGCCGACTCATGCCCTCCCCCATCATGGCTGCCGCGTTGCCGTGGTAACGGCAGCACCGCACCTGCGCCGCCACCATTTTGCCTTCCAAGATGGCGCTGGGGAAGCCTCTGCTCTCATCCTGTTCCCTCCTGCAGGGGGTTGCAGCGCTTGGGACACGGCCGTGCCCCTGCTCGACATCACAGCCCCCCTCCTCCGGGAGCCGGCGTCGCTGCTTCCTGGGGCCGGCATCCATCTCCAGCATGGCACCACCATCCTGGCATTCAAGGTACGGACACTGGGGGATAGGGAGACACATAGGGAGCCATAGAGAGACACTGGGGGTGCTGCGATCCACAGAGACCTCATAGAAACTCCATAGGGACACACACGGGGGTGGTGAGGTGGTGGACATAGAGACATATAGGGACCAGTAGAGAGACAATGGGGAGGCTGCGACCCATAGAGACTCCATAGAAACTCCTGAGGGAGACATTTGGGCAATGGGGTGGTTTGGACATAGAGACATATAGGGACCCATAGAGAGACATTGTGGGGGGCTGGAACCCCTTCGAGCCGCCATAGAATCCTTATAGGGAAAAACTAGGTGTGGGGGGTATTGTCAAAGAGACACAAAGGTACCCCTAGAGAAACACTGGGGGGGTCTGTGATCCATAGAGACCCCATAGAAACTCCATATGGAGATGCTGGGTGGGGGTATTGACAAAGAGGCACAAAGGGACCCATAGAGAGACACTGAGGGGGGTCTGGGACCCCTTAGAGACCTCCTCGGGACTCCATAGGGACATACAGGGGAGATTATGGACATGGAGATGCATAGGGACCCATAGTGAGACACTCGCGGGGGCTGCGACCCAGAGATACCCCAGAGAAACTCTATAGGGACACATTATGTGGGATGGATATAGAGACACATAGGGACCCATAGGGAGACATTGGGGGTGCTGGTACCCCTTACAGACCCCATAGAAACTCCATAGGTACACACTGTGTGGGATTGTATGGACATAGCGACACATAGGGACCCATAGAGAGACACTGGTAGGGGCTGCGACCCATAGAGACCCCATAGAAACTCCATAAAGACACACTTGTTTGGGGTATGGACAGAGGGGCATATAGGGATCCATAGAGAAACACCACGGGGGGCTGGGACCCATAGAGGCCCCATAGAAATTCCATCGAGAGACACTGGTGGGGGGAATGGGCATAGAGACACTTAGGGACCCATAGAAAGACATTGGGGGAGCTGCGCCCTGTAGAGCACCCATAGAAACTGCATAGGGGCACACTGGGTGGGGTATTGACATAGAGACACATAGGGACCCTTAGAGAAACATTGAGGGCGTTCGGGCCCATAGAGGCCCCATAGAAGCTCCGTAGAGACACATTGGGGGGGGTATGGAGACAGAGACCCATAGGGACCCATAGAGAGACATTGGATGGAGGGCTGGGACCAATAGAGCATCATAGAACCTCGATAGGGACACATGGGACGGTTGAACATGGAGATACATAGGGACCCACAGAGAGACACTGCGGGGGCTTGGACCCATAGAGACCCCATAGAAACTCTATAGGGAGACACTGGGGGGGGGGGAATTGTCATAGAGACATATAGGGACCCATAGAGAGACATATAGACATAGAGGGGGCTGGGACACATAGAGATACCATAGAAACTCCACTGGGAGACATTGGGGGGGTTGCGACCAATAGAGCCCCCAAAGAAACTACATAGGGACACGATGGGTGGGGGTATGGACATAGAGACACATAGAGAACTGTAGAGAGATACTAGGGGGTGCTGGGACCCATACAGCCCCCATAGGAGCTGCATAGGGACACACTGGGGGGAGGTTTGGACATAAAGACACATAGGGACCCATAGAGAGAGACAGGGGGTTGGGACCCATAGAGCTCCCATAGAACCTCCATAGCACAGACCAACTTCTCCAGGCACAGACCAAATCTCTAATCAGAGATTAAATTCTCCAGACACAGACTACGTTCTGCAGTCACAGAGTAAACTCTCCTGTCACAGATTCATTTGTCCAACCACACGTTAAATTCTCCAGTCACAAACTAAATTCTCCAGTCACAAACTAAATTCTCCACTCACAGGAGAAATGCCCCAGGCACAGGCTAAATGCCCCAGGCACAGGCTAAATGACCCAGGCACAGGCTAAATGCCCCAGGCACAAGCTAAATGCCCCAGGCACAGACCAAAATCTCTAATCAGAAATTAAATTCTCCAGACACAGACTACGTTCTCCAGTCACAAAGGAAACTCTCCTGTCACAGTAAATTACTCCAACCACACATTATATTCTCCAGTCAGAAACTAAATTTTCCAGTCACTGAAAGACTTTCAGCATCTTAGACTATATTCACCAAACACATGAAAATCTCTAAGCACAGATTAAGTTCTTAAATCACGGAGTGAATTCCCCAGGAACAGACTAAATTCTCTAGTAACAGAATAAATTATCGAGTCATAGACTACATTCTCCAGTCACATAATAAATTATCGAGTCAAAGACTCAATTCTCCAGTCACACAATGAACTCCTATCATACAGCAAATTCCACAGTCAGAATAAATGCCCCACTCACTGACTAAATTCTCCAGTCACAGGCTTAATTTTGCCAGGCACAGAGTAAATAAACTAGTCAGAAACTATATTCCCCAGGCGCAGACTAAATTCCCCAGGCGCAGACTAAATTCCCCAGGCGCAGACTAAATTCCCCAGGCGCAGACTAAATTCCCCAGGCGCAGACTAAATTCCCCAGGCGCAGACTAAATTCCCCAGGCGCAGACTAAATTCCCCAGGCGCAGACTAAATTCCCCAGGCGCAGACTAAATTCCCCAGGCGCAGGCCAAAATCACTAATCAGAGATTAGATTCTCCAAGTACAGACTAATTTCTCCAGGCACAGACCAAAATCTCTAATCAGAGATTAAATTCTCCAGACACAGACTACGTTCTCCAGGCACAGAGTAAACTCTCCTGTCACAGATTAATTTCTGCAACCACACATTAAATTCTCCAGTCAGAAACTAAATTCTCCAGTCACTGTGTAAATTCCCAAGTCACAGAATAATTTCTCCAGTCACAGAATAAATTCTTCAGTCACTGAAAGACTTCTACCATCTTAGACTATATTCACCAAACACATGAAAATCTCTAAGCACAGATTAAATTCTTAAATCGCGGAGTAAATTCTCCACTCACTGAGTAAATTCCCAAGTCACAGAATAAATTCCCGTGTCACAGAATAAATTCCACACTCGCAGACTAAATTCTCCTCTCACTGATTATCTGTTCTGTAATATAATTATATATTATTATAATTATATAATTATAATATATAATTAATATGATATATAATAAATAATATTAACCTATTCTCCATTCACAGGCTAAATTCCCCAGTCACAAAGTAAATTCTCAGATCAATAATTATATTCTCCTGTCACAGAATAAATACTCCAGTCACTGAAAGACTTCTACTATCTTAGACAAAGTTCGCCAAACACATCAAAATTTCTAAGCACAGATTATATTCTTAAATCACAGACTAAACTCTCCACGCACTCAGTAAATTCCTCAGTCACTGACTAATTTCCCAAGTCACAGAACAAATTCCCATGTCACAGAATAAACTCCACACTCACAGACTAAATTCTCCCCTTACAGACATATTCTCCAGGCACCGGCTAAATTCCCCAGCCACCGGCTGAATGCCCCAGCCACCGGCTGAATGCCCCAGCCACCGGCTGAATGCCCTAGCCACCGGCTGAATGCCCCAGCCACCGGCTGAATGCCCCAGCCACCGGCTAAATGCCCCAGCCACCGGCTAAATGCCCCAGCCACCGGCTAAATGCCCCAGCCACCGGCTAAATGCCCCAGGCACAGCATATAATCTCCAAGCACAGTCTAAATTCTCCAGGCACTGGCTAAATTCTCAGATCAATAACTACATTCTCCTGCCACAGAATAAAATCTCCAGTCACTGAAACACTTCTACCATCTTCGACTAAATTCACCAAACACATGAAAATCTCTAAGCACTGGATTAAATTCTTAAATCACGGACTAAACTCTCCACCCACTCAGTAAATTTCCCAGTCAAAAGCTAAATTCCCAAGTCACAGAAGAAATTCCCCTCTGACAGAATAAATTCCAAAGGCACAGACCAACTTCTCCTGGCACAGACCAACTTCTCCTGGCACAGACCAAAATCTCTAATCAGAGATTAAATTCTCCAGACACAGGCTACGTTCTGCAGTCACAGAGTAAACTCTGTCACAGATTAATTATTGCAACCACACATTAAATTCTCCAGTCACAAACTAAATTCTCCACTCACAGAAGAAATTCTCCAGTCACAAACTACATTCTCCACGCACAGAAGAAATGCCCCAGGCACAGGCTAAATGCCCCAGGCACAGACCAAAATCTCTAATCAGAAATTAAATTCTCCAGACACAGACTACGTTCTCCAGTCACAAAGGAAACTCTCCTGTCACAGTAAATTACTCCAACCACACATTATATTCTCCAGTCAGAAACTAAGTTCTCCAGTCACAAACTAAATTCTCCAGTCACTGAAAGACTTTTACCATTTTAGACTATATTCACCAAACACATGAAAATCTCTAAGCACAAATTCTTAAATCACAGAGTAAATTCCCCAGGCACAGAGTAAATTCTCTAGTAACAGAATAAATTATCGAGTCATAGACTACATTCTCCAGTCACATAATAAATTATCGAGTCAAAGACTCAATTCTCCAGTCACACAATAAACTCCTATCATACAGCAAATTCCACAGTCAGAATAAATGCCCCACTCACTGACTAAATTCTCCAGTCACAGGCTTAATTTTGCCAGGCACAGACTAAATTCCCCAGGCACAGACTAAATTCCCCAGGCACAGACTAAATTCCCCAGGCACAGACTAAATTCCCCAGGCACAGACTAAATTCCCCAGGCACAGACTAAATTCCCCAGGCACAGACTAAATTCCCCAGGTGCAGGCCAAAATCACTAATCAGAGATTAGATTCTCCAAGCACAGACTAATTTCTCCAGGCACAGACCAAAATCTCTAATCAGAGATTAAATTCTCCAGACACAGGCTACGTTCTCCAGGCACAGAGTAAACTCTCCTGTCACAGATTAATTTCTGCAACCACACATTAAATTCTCCAGTCAGAAACTAAATTCTCCAGTCACTGTGTAAATTCCCAAGTCACAGAATAATTTCTCCAGTCACAGAATAAATTCTTCAGTCACTGAAAGACTTCTACCATCTTAGACTATATTCACCAAACACATGAAAATCTCTAAGCACAGATTAAATTCTTAAATCGCGGAGTAAATTCTCCACTCACTGAGTAAATTCCCAAGTCACAGAATAAATTCCCGTGTCACAGAATAAATTCCACACTCGCAGACTAAATTCTCCTCTCACTGATTATCTGTTCTGTAATATAATTATATATTATTATAATTATATAATTATAATATATAATTAATATGATATATAATAAATAATATTAACCTATTCTCCATTCACAGGCTAAATTCCCCAGTCACAAAGTAAATTCTCAGATCAATAATTATATTCTCCTGTCACAGAATAAATACTCCAGTCACTGAAAGACTTCTACTATCTTAGACAAAGTTCGCCAAACACATCAGAATTTCTAAGCACAGATTATATTCTTAAATCACAGACTAAACTCTCCACGCACTCAGTAAATTCCTCAGTCACTGACTAATTTCCCAAGTCACAGAACAAATTCCCATGTCACAGAATAAACTCCACACTCACAGACTAAATTCTCCCCTTACAGACATATTCTCCAGGCACCGGCTGAATGCCCCAGCCACCGGCTAAATGCCCCAGCCACCGGCTAAATGCCCCAGCCACCGGCTAAATGCCCCAGCCACCGGCTAAATGCCCCAGCCACCGGCTAAATGCCCCAGCCACCGGCTAAATGCCCCAGGCACAGCATATAATCTCCAAGCACAGTCTAAATTCTCCAGGCACTGGCTAAATTCTCAGATCAATAACTACATTCTCCTGCCACAGAATAAAATCTCCAGTCACTGAAACACTTCTACCATCTTCGACTAAATTCACCAAACACATGAAAATCTCTAAGCACGGATTAAATTCTTAAATCACGGACTAAACTCTCCACCCACTCAGTAAATTTCCCAGTCAAAAGCTAAATTCCCAAGTCACAGAAGAAATTCCCCTCTGACAGAATAAATTCCAAAGGCACAGACCAGCTTCTCCTGGCACAGACCAACTTCTCCTGGCACAGACCAAAATCTCTAATCAGAGATTAAATTCTCCAGACACAGGCTACGTTCTCCAGGCACAGAGTAAACTCTCCTGTCACAGATTAATTTCTGCAACCACACATTAAATTCTCCAGTCAGAAACTAAATTCTCCAGTCACTGTGTAAATTCCCAAGTCACAGAATAATTTCTCCAGTCACAGAATAAATTCTTCAGTCACTGAAAGACTTCTACCATCTTAGACTATATTCACCAAACACATGAAAATCTCTAAGCACAGATTAAATTCTTAAATCGCGGAGTAAATTCTCCACTCACTGAGTAAATTCCCAAGTCACAGAATAAATTCCCGTGTCACAGAATAAATTCCACACTCGCAGACTAAATTCTCCTCTCACTGATTATCTGTTCTGTAATATAATTATATATTATTATAATTATATAATTATAATATATAATTAATATGATATATAATAAATAATATTAACCTATTCTCCATTCACAGGCTAAATTCCCCAGTCACAAAGTAAATTCTCAGATCAATAATTATATTCTCCTGTCACAGAATAAATACTCCAGTCACTGAAAGACTTCTACTATCTTAGACAAAGTTCGCCAAACACATCAAAATTTCTAAGCACAGATTATATTCTTAAATCACAGACTAAACTCTCCACGCACTCAGTAAATTCCTCAGTCACTGACTAATTTCCCAAGTCACAGAACAAATTCCCATGTCACAGAATAAACTCCACACTCACAGACTAAATTCTCCCCTTACAGACATATTCTCCAGCCACCGGCTGAATGCCCCAGCCACCGGCTAAATGCCCCAGCCACCGGCTAAATGCCCCAGCCACCGGCTAAATGCCCCAGCCACCGGCTAAATGCCCCAGCCACCGGCTAAATGCCCCAGCCACCGGCTAAATGCCCCAGCCACCGGCTAAATGCCCCAGCCACCGGCTAAATGCCCCAGCCACCGGCTAAATGCCCCAGGCACAGCATATAATCTCCAAGCACAGTCTAAATTCTCCAGGCACTGGCTAAATTCTCAGATCAATAACTACATTCTCCTGCCACAGAATAAAATCTCCAGTCACTGAAACACTTCTACCATCTTCGACTAAATTCACCAAACACATGAAAATCTCTAAGCACGGATTAAATTCTTAAATCACGGACTAAACTCTCCACCCACTCAGTAAATTTCCCAGTCAAAAGCTAAATTCCCAAGTCACAGAAGAAATTCCCCTCTGACAGAATAAATTCCAAAGGCACAGTCCAGCTTCTCCTGGCACAGACCAACTTCTCCTGGCACAGACCAAAATCTCTAATCAGAGATTAAATTCTCCAGACACAGGCTACGTTCTCCAGGCACAGAGTAAACTCTCCTGTCACAGATTAATTTCTGCAACCACACATTAAATTCTCCAGTCAGAAACTAAATTCTCCAGTCACTGTGTAAATTCCCAAGTCACAGAATAATTTCTCCAGTCACAGAATAAATTCTTCAGTCACTGAAAGACTTCTACCATCTTAGACTATATTCACCAAACACATGAAAATCTCTAAGCACAGATTAAATTCTTAAATCGCGGAGTAAATTCTCCACTCACTGAGTAAATTCCCAAGTCACAGAATAAATTCCCGTGTCACAGAATAAATTCCACACTCGCAGACTAAATTCTCCTCTCACTGATTATCTGTTCTGTAATATAATTATATATTATTATAATTATATAATTATAATATATAATTAATATGATATATAATAAATAATATTAACCTATTCTCCATTCACAGGCTAAATTCCCCAGTCACAAAGTAAATTCTCAGATCAATAATTATATTCTCCTGTCACAGAATAAATACTCCAGTCACTGAAAGACTTCTACTATCTTAGACAAAGTTCGCCAAACACATCAAAATTTCTAAGCACAGATTATATTCTTAAATCACAGACTAAACTCTCCACGCACTCAGTAAATTCTTCAGTCACTGACTAATTTCCCAAGTCACAGAACAAATTCCCATGTCACAGAATAAACTCCACACTCACAGACTAAATTCTCCCCTTACAGACATATTCTCCAGGCACCGGCTAAATTCCCCAGCCACCGGCTAAATGCCCCAGCCACCGGCTAAATGCCCCAGCCACCGGCTAAATGCCCCAGCCACCGGCTAAATGCCCCAGCCACCGGCTAAATGCCCCAGCCACCGGCTAAATGCCCCAGCCACCGGCTAAATGCCCCAGCCACCGGCTAAATGCCCCAGGCACAGCATATAATCTCCAAGCACAGTCTAAATTCTCCAGGCACTGGCTAAATTCTCAGATCAATAACTACATTCTCCTGCCACAGAATAAAATCTCCAGTCACTGAAACACTTCTACCATCTTCGACTAAATTCACCAAACACATGAAAATCTCTAAGCACGGATTAAATTCTTAAATCACGGACTAAACTCTCCACCCACTCAGTAAATTTCCCAGTCAAAAGCTAAATTCCCAAGTCACAGAAGAAATTCCCCTCTGACAGAATAAATTCCAAAGGCACAGACCAGCTTCTCCTGGCACAGACCAACTTCTCCTGGCACAGACCAAAATCTCTAATCAGAGATTAAATTCTCCAGACACAGGCTACGTTCTCCAGGCACAGAGTAAACTCTCCTGTCACAGATTAATTTCTGCAACCACACATTAAATTCTCCAGTCAGAAACTAAATTCTCCAGTCACTGTGTAAATTCCCAAGTCACAGAATAATTTCTCCAGTCACAGAATAAATTCTTCAGTCACTGAAAGACTTCTACCATCTTAGACTATATTCACCAAACACATGAAAATCTCTAAGCACAGATTAAATTCTTAAATCGCGGAGTAAATTCTCCACTCACTGAGTAAATTCCCAAGTCACAGAATAAATTCCCGTGTCACAGAATAAATTCCACACTCGCAGACTAAATTCTCCTCTCACTGATTATCTGTTCTGTAATATAATTATATATTATTATAATTATATAATTATAATATATAATTAATATGATATATAATAAATAATATTAACCTATTCTCCATTCACAGGCTAAATTCCCCAGTCACAAAGTAAATTCTCAGATCAATAATTATATTCTCCTGTCACAGAATAAATACTCCAGTCACTGAAAGACTTCTACTATCTTAGACAAAGTTCGCCAAACACATCAAAATTTCTAAGCACAGATTATATTCTTAAATCACAGACTAAACTCTCCACGCACTCAGTAAATTCCTCAGTCACTGACTAATTTCCCAAGTCACAGAACAAATTCCCATGTCACAGAATAAACTCCACACTCACAGACTAAATTCTCCCCTTACAGACATATTCTCCAGGCACCGGCTGAATGCCCCAGCCACCGGCTAAATGCCCCAGCCACCGGCTAAATGCCCCAGCCACCGGCTAAATGCCCCAGCCACCGGCTAAATGCCCCAGCCACCGGCTAAATGCCCCAGCCACCGGCTAAATGCCCCAGGCACAGCATATAATCTCCAAGCACAGTCTAAATTCTCCAGGCACTGGCTAAATTCTCAGATCAATAACTACATTCTCCTGCCACAGAATAAAATCTCCAGTCACTGAAACACTTCTACCATCTTCGACTAAATTCACCAAACACATGAAAATCTCTAAGCACGGATTAAATTCTTAAATCACGGACTAAACTCTCCACCCACTCAGTAAATTTCCCAGTCAAAAGCTAAATTCCCAAGTCACAGAAGAAATTCCCCTCTGACAGAATAAATTCCAAAGGCACAGACCAGCTTCTCCTGGCACAGACCAACTTCTCCTGGCACAGACCAAAATCTCTAATCAGAGATTAAATTCTCCAGACACAGGCTACGTTCTCCAGGCACAGAGTAAACTCTCCTGTCACAGATTAATTTCTGCAACCACACATTAAATTCTCCAGTCAGAAACTAAATTCTCCAGTCACTGTGTAAATTCCCAAGTCACAGAATAATTTCTCCAGTCACAGAATAAATTCTTCAGTCACTGAAAGACTTCTACCATCTTAGACTATATTCACCAAACACATGAAAATCTCTAAGCACAGATTAAATTCTTAAATCGCGGAGTAAATTCTCCACTCACTGAGTAAATTCCCAAGTCACAGAATAAATTCCCGTGTCACAGAATAAATTCCACACTCGCAGACTAAATTCTCCTCTCACTGATTATCTGTTCTGTAATATAATTATATATTATTATAATTATATAATTATAATTTATAATTAGTATGATATATAATAAATAATATTAACCTATTCTCCATTCACAGGCTAAATTCCCCAGTCACAAAGTAAATTCTCAGATCAATAATTATATTCTCCTGTCACAGAATAAATACTCCAGTCACTGAAAGACTTCTACTATCTTAGACAAAGTTCGCCAAACACATCAAAATTTCTAAGCACAGATTATATTCTTAAATCACAGACTAAACTCTCCACGCACTCAGTAAATTCCTCAGTCACTGACTAATTTCCCAAGTCACAGAACAAATTCCCATGTCACAGAATAAACTCCACACTCACAGACTAAATTCTCCCCTTACAGACATATTCTCCAGCCACCGGCTGAATGCCCCAGCCACCGGCTAAATGCCCCAGCCACCGGCTAAATGCCCCAGCCACCGGCTAAATGCCCCAGCCACCGGCTAAATGCCCCAGCCACCGGCTAAATGCCCCAGCCACCGGCTAAATGCCCCAGCCACCGGCTAAATGCCCCAGCCACCGGCTAAATGCCCCAGCCACCGGCTAAATGCCCCAGGCACAGCATATAATCTCCAAGCACAGTCTAAATTCTCCAGGCACTGGCTAAATTCTCAGATCAATAACTACATTCTCCTGCCACAGAATAAAATCTCCAGTCACTGAAACACTTCTACCATCTTCGACTAAATTCACCAAACACATGAAAATCTCTAAGCACGGATTAAATTCTTAAATCACGGACTAAACTCTCCACCCACTCAGTAAATTTCCCAGTCAAAAGCTAAATTCCCAAGTCACAGAAGAAATTCCCCTCTGACAGAATAAATTCCAAAGGCACAGTCCAGCTTCTCCTGGCACAGACCAACTTCTCCTGGCACAGACCAAAATCTCTAATCAGAGATTAAATTCTCCAGACACAGGCTACGTTCTCCAGGCACAGAGTAAACTCTCCTGTCACAGATTAATTTCTGCAACCACACATTAAATTCTCCAGTCAGAAACTAAATTCTCCAGTCACTGTGTAAATTCCCAAGTCACAGAATAATTTCTCCAGTCACAGAATAAATTCTTCAGTCACTGAAAGACTTCTACCATCTTAGACTATATTCACCAAACACATGAAAATCTCTAAGCACAGATTAAATTCTTAAATCGCGGAGTAAATTCTCCACTCACTGAGTAAATTCCCAAGTCACAGAATAAATTCCCGTGTCACAGAATAAATTCCACACTCGCAGACTAAATTCTCCTCTCACTGATTATCTGTTCTGTAATATAATTATATATTATTATAATTATATAATTATAATATATAATTAATATGATATATAATAAATAATATTAACCTATTCTCCATTCACAGGCTAAATTCCCCAGTCACAAAGTAAATTCTCAGATCAATAATTATATTCTCCTGTCACAGAATAAATACTCCAGTCACTGAAAGACTTCTACTATCTTAGACAAAGTTCGCCAAACACATCAAAATTTCTAAGCACAGATTATATTCTTAAATCACAGACTAAACTCTCCACGCACTCAGTAAATTCCTCAGTCACTGACTAATTTCCCAAGTCACAGAACAAATTCCCATGTCACAGAATAAACTCCACACTCACAGACTAAATTCTCCCCTTACAGACATATTCTCCAGGCACCGGCTGAATGCCCCAGCCACCGGCTAAATGCCCCAGCCACCGGCTAAATGCCCCAGCCACCGGCTAAATGCCCCAGCCACCGGCTAAATGCCCCAGCCACCGGCTAAATGCCCCAGCCACCGGCTAAATGCCCCAGCCACCGGCTAAATGCCCCAGGCACAGCATATAATCTCCAAGCACAGTCTAAATTCTCCAGGCACTGGCTAAATTCTCAGATCAATAACTACATTCTCCTGCCACAGAATAAAATCTCCAGTCACTGAAACACTTCTACCATCTTCGACTAAATTCACCAAACACATGAAAATCTCTAAGCACGGATTAAATTCTTAAATCACGGACTAAACTCTCCACCCACTCAGTAAATTTCCCAGTCAAAAGCTAAATTCCCAAGTCACAGAAGAAATTCCCCTCTGACAGAATAAATTCCAAAGGCACAGACCAGCTTCTCCTGGCACAGACCAACTTCTCCTGGCACAGACCAAAATCTCTAATCAGAGATTAAATTCTCCAGACACAGGCTACGTTCTCCAGGCACAGAGTAAACTCTCCTGTCACAGATTAATTTCTGCAACCACACATTAAATTCTCCAGTCAGAAACTAAATTCTCCAGTCACTGTGTAAATTCCCAAGTCACAGAATAATTTCTCCAGTCACAGAATAAATTCTTCAGTCACTGAAAGACTTCTACCATCTTAGACTATATTCACCAAACACATGAAAATCTCTAAGCACAGATTAAATTCTTAAATCGCGGAGTAAATTCTCCACTCACTGAGTAAATTCCCAAGTCACAGAATAAATTCCCGTGTCACAGAATAAATTCCACACTCGCAGACTAAATTCTCCTCTCACTGATTATCTGTTCTGTAATATAATTATATATTATTATAATTATATAATTATAATTTATAATTAGTATGATATATAATAAATAATATTAACCTATTCTCCATTCACAGGCTAAATTCCCCAGTCACAAAGTAAATTCTCAGATCAATAATTATATTCTCCTGTCACAGAATAAATACTCCAGTCACTGAAAGACTTCTACTATCTTAGACAAAGTTCGCCAAACACATCAAAATTTCTAAGCACAGATTATATTCTTAAATCACAGACTAAACTCTCCACGCACTCAGTAAATTCTTCAGTCACTGACTAATTTCCCAAGTCACAGAACAAATTCCCATGTCACAGAATAAACTCCACACTCACAGACTAAATTCTCCCCTTACAGACATATTCTCCAGGCACCGGCTAAATGCCCCAGCCACCGGCTAAATGCCCCAGCCACCGGCTAAATGCCCCAGCCACCGGCTAAATGCCCCAGCCACCGGCTAAATGCCCCAGCCACCGGCTAAATGCCCCAGCCACCGGCTAAATGCCCCAGCCACCGGCTAAATGCCCCAGCCACCGGCTAAATGCCCCAGGCACAGCATATAATCTCCAAGCACAGTCTAAATTCTCCAGGCACTGGCTAAATTCTCAGATCAATAACTACATTCTCCTGCCACAGAATAAAATCTCCAGTCACTGAAACACTTCTACCATCTTCGACTAAATTCACCAAACACATGAAAATCTCTAAGCACGGATTAAATTCTTAAATCACGGACTAAACTCTCCACCCACTCAGTAAATTTCCCAGTCAAAAGCTAAATTCCCAAGTCACAGAAGAAATTCCCCTCTGACAGAATAAATTCCAAAGGCACAGACCAGCTTCTCCTGGCACAGACCAACTTCTCCTGGCACAGACCAAAATCTCTAATCAGAGATTAAATTCTCCAGACACAGGCTACGTTCTCCAGGCACAGAGTAAACTCTCCTGTCACAGATTAATTTCTGCAACCACACATTAAATTCTCCAGTCAGAAACTAAATTCTCCAGTCACTGTGTAAATTCCCAAGTCACAGAATAATTTCTCCAGTCACAGAATAAATTCTTCAGTCACTGAAAGACTTCTACCATCTTAGACTATATTCACCAAACACATGAAAATCTCTAAGCACAGATTAAATTCTTAAATCGCGGAGTAAATTCTCCACTCACTGAGTAAATTCCCAAGTCACAGAATAAATTCCCGTGTCACAGAATAAATTCCACACTCGCAGACTAAATTCTCCTCTCACTGATTATCTGTTCTGTAATATAATTATATATTATTATAATTATATAATTATAATATATAATTAATATGATATATAATAAATAATATTAACCTATTCTCCATTCACAGGCTAAATTCCCCAGTCACAAAGTAAATTCTCAGATCAATAATTATATTCTCCTGTCACAGAATAAATACTCCAGTCACTGAAAGACTTCTACTATCTTAGACAAAGTTCGCCAAACACATCAAAATTTCTAAGCACAGATTATATTCTTAAATCACAGACTAAACTCTCCACGCACTCAGTAAATTCCTCAGTCACTGACTAATTTCCCAAGTCACAGAACAAATTCCCATGTCACAGAATAAACTCCACACTCACAGACTAAATTCTCCCCTTACAGACATATTCTCCAGCCACCGGCTGAATGCCCCAGCCACCGGCTGAATGCCCCAGCCACCGGCTGAATGCCCCAGCCACCGGCTGAATGCCCCAGCCACCGGCTGAATGCCCCAGCCACCGGCTGAATGCCCCAGCCACCGGCTGAATGCCCCAGCCACCGGCTGAATGCCCCAGCCACCGGCTAAATGCCCCAGCCACCGGCTAAATGCCCCAGCCACCGGCTAAATGCCCCAGGCACAGCATATAATCTCCAAGCACAGTCTAAATTCTCCAGGCACTGGCTAAATTCTCAGATCAATAACTACATTCTCCTGCCACAGAATAAAATCTCCAGTCACTGAAACACTTCTACCATCTTCGACTAAATTCACCAAACACATGAAAATCTCTAAGCACGGATTAAATTCTTAAATCACGGACTAAACTCTCCACCCACTCAGTAAATTTCCCAGTCAAAAGCTAAATTCCCAAGTCACAGAAGAAATTCCCCTCTGACAGAATAAATTCCAAAGGCACAGACCAACTTCTCCTGGCACGGACCAACTTCTCCTGGCACAGACCAAAATCTCTAATCAGAGATTAAATTCTCCAGACACAGGCTACGTTCTGCAGTCACAGAGTAAACTCTCCTGTCACAGATTAATTATTGCAACCACACATTAAATTCTGCAGTCACAAACTAAATTCTCCACTCACAGAAGAAATTCTCCAGTCACAAACTACATTCTCCACGCACAGAAGAAATGCCCCAGGCACAGGCTAAATGCCCCAGGCACAGACCAAAATCTCTAATCAGAAATTAAATTCTCCAGACACAGACTACGTTCTCCAGTCACAAAGGAAACTCTCCTGTCACAGTAAATTACTCCAACCACACATTATATTCTCCAGTCAGAAACTAAGTTCTCCAGTCACAAACTAAATTCTCCAGTCACTGAAAGACTTTTACCATTTTAGACTATATTCACCAAACACATGAAAATCTCTAAGCACAAATTCTTAAATCACAGAGTAAATTCCCCAGGCACAGAGTAAATTCTCTAGTAACAGAATAAATTATCGAGTCATAGACTACATTCTCCAGTCACATAATAAATTATCGAGTCAAAGACTCAATTCTCCAGTCACACAATAAACTCCTATCATACAGCAAATTCCACAGTCAGAATAAATGCCCCACTCACTGACTAAATTCTCCAGTCACAGGCTTAATTTTGCCAGGCACAGACTAAATTCCCCAGGCACAGACTAAATTCCCCAGGCACAGACTAAATTCCCCAGGCACAGACTAAATTCCCCAGGCACAGACTAAATTCCCCAGGCACAGACTAAATTCCCCAGTCACAGACTAAATTCCCCAGTCACAGACTAAATTCCCCAGTCACAGACTAAATTCCCCAGTCACAGACTAAATTCCCCAGTCACAGACTAAATTCCCCAGTCACAGACTAAATTCCCCAGTCACAGACTAAATTCCCCAGTCACAGACTAGATTCCCCAGTCACAGACTAGATTCCCCAGTCACAGACTAGATTCCCCAGTCACAGACTAGATTCCCCAGGCGCAGGCCAAAATCACTAATCAGAGATTAGATTCTCCAAGCACAGACTAATTTCTCCAGGCACAGACCAAAATCTCTAATCAGAGATTAAATTCTCCAGACACAGGCTACGTTCTCCAGGCACAGAGTAAACTCTCCTGTCACAGATTAATTTCTGCAACCACACATTAAATTCTCCAGTCAGAAACTAAATTCTCCAGTCACTGTGTAAATTCCCAAGTCACAGAATAATTTCTCCAGTCACAGAATAAATTCTTCAGTCACTGAAAGACTTCTACCATCTTAGACTATATTCACCAAACACATGAAAATCTCTAAGCACAGATTAAATTCTTAAATCGCGGAGTAAATTCTCCACTCACTGAGTAAATTCTCAAGTCACAGAATAAATTCCCGTGTCACAGAATAAATTCCACACTCGCAGACTAAATTCTCCTCTCACTGGTTATCTGTTCTGTAATATAATTATATATTATTATAATTATATAATTATAATATATAATTAATATGATATATAATAAATAATATTAACCTATTCTCCATTCACAGGCTAAATTCCCCAGTCACAAAGTAAATTCTCAGATCAATAATTATATTCTCCTGTCACAGAATAAATACTCCAGTCACTGAAAGACTTCTACTATCTTAGACAAAGTTCGCCAAACACATCAAAATTTCTAAGCACAGATTATATTCTTAAATCACAGACTAAACTCTCCACGCACTCAGTAAATTCCTCAGTCACTGACTAATTTCCCAAGTCACAGAACAAATTCCCATGTCACAGAATAAACTCCACACTCACAGACTAAATTCTCCCCTTACAGACATATTCTCCAGCCACCGGCTGAATGCCCCAGCCACCGGCTGAATGCCCCAGCCACCGGCTGAATGCCCCAGCCACCGGCTGAATGCCCCAGCCACAGCATATAATCTCCAAGCACAGTCTAAATTCTCCAGGCACTGGCTAAATTCTCAGATCAATAACTACATTCTCCTGCCACAGAATAAAATCTCCAGTCACTGAAACACTTCTACCATCTTTGACTAAATTCACCAAACACATGAAAATCTCTAAGCACGGATTAAATTCTTAAATCACGGACTAAACTCTCCACCCACTCAGTAAATTTCCCAGTCAAAAGCTAAATTCCCAAGTCACAGAAGAAATTCCCCTCTGACAGAATAAATTCCAAAGGCACAGACCAACTTCTCCTGGCACAGACCAACTTCTCCTGGCACAGACCAAAATCTCTAATCAGAGATTAAATTCTCCAGACACAGGCTACGTTCTGCAGTCACAGAGTAAACTCTCCTGTCACAGATTAATTATTGCAACCACACATTAAATTCTGCAGTCACAAACTAAATTCTCCACTCACAGAAGAAATTCTCCAGTCACAAACTACATTCTCCACGCACAGAAGAAATGCCCCAGGCACAGGCTAAATGCCCCAGGCACAGACCAAAATCTCTAATCAGAAATTAAATTCTCCAGACACAGACTACGTTCTCCAGTCACAAAGGAAACTCTCCTGTCACAGTAAATTACTCCAACCACACATTATATTCTCCAGTCAGAAACTAAGTTCTCCAGTCACAAACTAAATTCTCCAGTCACTGAAAGACTTTTACCATTTTAGACTATATTCACCAAACACATGAAAATCTCTAAGCACAAATTCTTAAATCACAGAGTAAATTCCCCAGGCACAGAGTAAATTCTCTAGTAACAGAATAAATTATCGAGTCATAGACTACATTCTCCAGTCACATAATAAATTATCGAGTCAAAGACTCAATTCTCCAGTCACACAATAAACTCCTATCATACAGCAAATTCCACAGTCAGAATAAATGCCCCACTCACTGACTAAATTCTCCAGTCACGGGCTTAATTTTGCCAGGCACAGACTAAATTCCCCAGGCACAGACTAAATTCCCCAGGCACAGACTAAATTCCCCAGGCACAGACTAAATTCCCCAGGCACAGACTAAATTCCCCAGGCACAGACTAAATTCCCCAGGCACAGACTAAATTCCCCAGGCACAGACTAAATTCCCCAGGCACAGACTAAATTCCCCAGGCACAGACTAAATTCCCCAGTCACAGACTAAATTCCCCAGTCACAGACTAAATTCCCCAGTCACAGACTAAATTCCCCAGTCACAGACTAAATTCCCCAGTCACAGACTAAATTCCCCAGTCACAGACTAAATTCCCCAGTCACAGACTAAATTCCCCAGTCACAGACCAGATTCTCCAGGCGCAGACTAGATTCCCCAGGCACAGACCAAAATCACTAATCAGAGATTAGATTCTCCAAGCACAGACTAATTTCTCCAGGCACAGACCAAAATCTCTAATCAGAGATTAAATTCTCCAGACACAGACTACGTTCTCCAGGCACAGAGTAAACTCTCCTGTCACAGATTAATTTCTGCAACCACACATTAAATTCTCCAGTCAGAAACTAAATTCTCCAGTCACTGTGTAAATTCCCAAGTCTCAGAATAATTTCTCCAGTCACAGAATAAATTCTTCAGTCACTGAAAGACTTCTACCATCTTAGACTATATTCACCAAACACATGAAAATCTCTAAGCACAGATTAAATTCTTAAATCACGGACTAAACTCTCCACCCACTCAGTAAATTTCCCAGTCAAAAGCTAAATTCCCAAGTCACAGAAGAAATTCCCCTCTGACAGAATAAATTCCAAAGGCACAGACCAGCTTCTCCTGGCACAGACCAACTTCTCCTGGCACAGACCAAAATCTCTAATCAGAGATTAAATTCTCCAGACACAGGCTACGTTCTCCAGGCACAGAGTAAACTCTCCTGTCACAGATTAATTTCTGCAACCACACATTAAATTCTCCAGTCAGAAACTAAATTCTCCAGTCACTGTGTAAATTCCCAAGTCACAGAATAATTTCTCCAGTCACAGAATAAATTCTTCAGTCACTGAAAGACTTCTACCATCTTAGACTATATTCACCAAACACATGAAAATCTCTAAGCACAGATTAAATTCTTAAATCGCGGAGTAAATTCTCCACTCACTGAGTAAATTCCCAAGTCACAGAATAAATTCCCGTGTCACAGAATAAATTCCACACTCGCAGACTAAATTCTCCTCTCACTGATTATCTGTTCTGTAATATAATTATATATTATTATAATTATATAATTATAATTATATAATTATAATATAATTATATATTATATAAATATAATTATAATATATAATTAATATGATATATAATAAATAATATTAACCTATTCTCCATTCACAGGCTAAATTCCCCAGTCACAAAGTAAATTCTCAGATCAATAATTATATTCTCCTGTCACAGAATAAATACTCCAGTCACTGAAAGACTTCTACTATCTTAGACAAAGTTCGCCAAACACATCAAAATTTCTAAGCACAGATTATATTCTTAAATCACAGACTAAACTCTCCACGCACTCAGTAAATTCCTCAGTCACTGACTAATTTCCCAAGTCACAGAACAAATTCCCATGTCACAGAATAAACTCCACACTCACAGACTAAATTCTCCCCTTACAGACATATTCTCCAGGCACCGGCTAAATTCCCCAGGCACCGGCTGAATGCCCCAATCACCGGCTAAATGCCCCAGGCACCGGCTAAATGCCCCAGCCACCGGCTAAATGCCCCAGCCACCGGCTAAATGCCCCAGCCACCGGCTAAATGCCCCAGCCACCGGCTAAATGCCCCAGCCACAGCATATAATCTCCAAGCACAGTCTAAATTCTCCAGGCACTGGCTAAATTCTCAGATCAATAACTACATTCTCCTGCCACAGAATAAAATCTCCAGTCACTGAAACACTTCTACCATCTTCGACTAAATTCACCAAACACATGAAAATCTCTAAGCACGGATTATATTCTTAAATCACGGACTAAACTCTCCACCCACTCAGTAAATTTCCCAGTCAAAAGCTAAATTCCCAAGTCACAGAAGAAATTCCCCTCTGACAGAATAAATTCCAAAGGCACAGACCAACTTCTCCTGGCACGGACCAACTTCTCCTGGCACAGACCAAAATCTCTAATCAGAGATTAAATTCTCCAGACACAGGCTACGTTCTGCAGTCACAGAGTAAACTCTCCTGTCACAGATTAATTATTGCAACCACACATTAAATTCTGCAGTCACAAACTAAATTCTCCACTCACAGAAGAAATTCTCCAGTCACAAACTACATTCTCCACGCACAGAAGAAATGCCCCAGGCACAGGCTAAATGCCCCAGGCACAGACCAAAATCTCTAATCAGAAATTAAATTCTCCAGACACAGACTACGTTCTCCAGTCACAAAGGAAACTCTCCTGTCACAGTAAATTACTCCAACCACACATTATATTCTCCAGTCAGAAACTAAGTTCTCCAGTCACAAACTAAATTCTCCAGTCACTGAAAGACTTTTACCATTTTAGACTATATTCACCAAACACATGAAAATCTCTAAGCACAAATTCTTAAATCACGGAGTAAATTCCCCAGGCACAGAGTAAATTCTCTAGTAACAGAATAAATTATCGAGTCATAGACTACATTCTCCAGTCACACAATAAACTATTATCATACAGCAAATTCCGCAGTCAGAATAAATGCCCCACTCACTGACTAAATTCTCCAGTCACAGGCTTAATTTTGCCAGGCACAGACTGAATTCCCCAGGCACAGACTAAATTCCCCAGGCACAGACTAAATTCCCCAGGCACAGACTAAATTCCCCAGGCACAGACTAAATTCCCCAGGCACAGACTAAATTCCCCAGGCACAGACTAAATTCCCCAGGCACAGACTAAATTCCCCAGGCACAGACTAAATTCCCCAGGCACAGACTAAATTCCCCAGGCACAGACTAAATTCCCCAGGCACAGACTAAATTCCCCAGGCACAGACTAAATTCCCCAGGCACAGACTAAATTCCCCAGGCACAGACTAAATTCCCCAGTCACAGACTAGATTCTCCAGGCGCAGACTAGATTCTCCAGGCGCAGACCAAAATCACTAATCAGAGATTAGATTCTCCAAGCACAGACTAATTTCTCCAGGCACAGACCAAAATCTCTAATCAGAGATTAAATTCTCCAGACACAGGCTACGTTCTCCAGGCACAGAGTAAACTCTCCTGTCACAGATTAATTTCTGCAACCACACATTAAATTCTCCAGTCAGAAACTAAATTCTCCAGTCACTGTGTAAATTCCCAAGTCACAGAATAATTTCTCCAGTCACAGAATAAATTCTTCAGTCACTGAAAGACTTCTACCATCTTAGACTATATTCACCAAACACATGAAAATCTCTAAGCACAGATTAAATTCTTAAATCGCGGAGTAAATTCTCCACTCACTGAGTAAATTCCCAAGTCACAGAATAAATTCCCGTGTCACAGAATAAATTCCACACTCGCAGACTAAATTCTCCTCTCACTGATTATCTGTTCTGTAATATAATTATATATTATTATAATTATATAATTATAATATATAATTAATATGATATATAATAAATAATATTAACCTATTCTCCATTCACAGGCTAAATTCCCCAGTCACAAAGTAAATTCTCAGATCAATAATTATATTCTCCTGTCACAGAATAAATACTCCAGTCACTGAAAGACTTCTACTATCTTAGACAAAGTTCGCCAAACACATCAAAATTTCTAAGCACAGATTATATTCTTAAATCACAGACTAAACTCTCCACGCACTCAGTAAATTCCTCAGTCACTGACTAATTTCCCAAGTCACAGAACAAATTCCCATGTCACAGAATAAACTCCACACTCACAGACTAAATTCTCCCCTTACAGACATATTCTCCAGGCACCGGCTAAATGCCCCAGCCACCGGCTGAATGCCCCAGCCACCGGCTAAATGCCCCAGCCACCGGCTAAATGCCCCAGCCACCGGCTAAATGCCCCAGCCACCGGCTAAATGCCCCAGCCACCGGCTAAATGCCCCAGCCACCGGCTAAATGCCCCAGCCACCGGCTAAATGCCCCAGCCACCGGCTAAATGCCCCAGGCACAGCATATAATCTCCAAGCACAGTCTAAATTCTCCAGGAACTGGCTAAATTCTCAGATCAATAACTACATTCTCCTGCCACAGAATAAAATCTCCAGTCACTGAAACACTTCTACCATCTTCGACTAAATTCACCAAACACATGAAAATCTCTAAGCACGGATTAAATTCTTAAATCACGGACTAAACTCTCCACCCACTCAGTAAATTTCCCAGTCAAAAGCTAAATTCCCAAGTCACAGAAGAAATTCCCCTCTGACAGAATAAATTCCAAAGGCACAGACCAACTTCTCCTGGCACGGACCAACTTCTCCTGGCACAGACCAAAATCTCTAATCAGAGATTAAATTCTCCAGACACAGGCTACGTTCTGCAGTCACAGAGTAAACTCTCCTGTCACAGATTAATTATTGCAACCACACATTAAATTCTGCAGTCACAAACTAAATTCTCCACTCACAGAAGAAATTCTCCAGTCACAAACTACATTCTCCACGCACAGAAGAAATGCCCCAGGCACAGGCTAAATGCCCCAGGCACAGACCAAAATCTCTAATCAGAAATTAAATTCTCCAGACACAGACTACGTTCTCCAGTCACAAAGGAAACTCTCCTGTCACAGTAAATTACTCCAACCACACATTATATTCTCCAGTCAGAAACTAAGTTCTCCAGTCACAAACTAAATTCTCCAGTCACTGAAAGACTTTTACCATTTTAGACTATATTCACCAAACACATGAAAATCTCTAAGCACAAATTCTTAAATCACGGAGTAAATTCCCCAGGCACAGAGTAAATTCTCTAGTAACAGAATAAATTATCGAGTCATAGACTAAATTCTCCAGTAACAAAATAAACTCCTATCATACAGCAAATTCCACAGTCAGAATAAATGCCCCACTCACTGACTAAATTCTCCAGTCACAGACTGTTGCAGTGGTTCTTGCGGAAAACGAACTGTGAGCAATCCAGACAACTGACATTTGTAAAGTAGTGAGCCAAAGGCTGTGAGGCCCTACGTGGAGGTTACTTTAGGTCGCGTATGTGCAGAAAGCTTTGAGAGAGTTGGCACAGACAGTTCTTAAGAGGGATGCGTACGAAGGAACTGATAGCTTTGTACTGGAAACCACCTGCTGTTGTGGCCACAGCCTGGGAATCACTTACTCTTGTAACAACCAATCATAAAACTGTTGCTAAAGCTTGGCTAAAGAATGTAACCAATCAGATGTTATTGAATGTTCTAGTCTTCTGAGGCTTTTTCTATAAAAGACGCTGCTTGCCTGTAATCAATTGTCAACACTTGATCATATTGGTCAGAGTTCATTGTCCTTAATCTCCTGCAAATGGCGCCCGAACAGGGACTGCAGGCAGTCCAGGGGACCCTCAAATCTGCCTCCTGAAAGCTGGTCAAACGGTGAAGATCAGTGCAATTTGAGGGTGGAAGGTCCATTTGAAAGGGTTCCAGCAGCAGCAACTATCAATGACGGAGTGACACGCGTCTGTAGAACTATGGGTCCTGCAAAAGATCCACTTCAACAGGCAAGTGGTGGCCGGGGAGGAATGAGGGCTACTATAGCAGAAGATGAGATAGCAGTCCTGCAGATCCTTCAACACATCCTCTCTAAGAGAGGGATTAAATATGAAAAAGCCACCCTTAAAGGGTCGTTGCAATGGAGCAAAGATAAAGGGTTATTAAATGATGTGGATACGGCTTTGAACCCTCCACCTGGGAGGCTATAGGAGTTCGATTATGGGACACTGTCAGTAATGGTGGTAAAGCGGGAAAGGAAGCATGTAACTATTCCACGTTATGGAAGCTCATTCGTGAGATTTTGTGAGCGATGAAGTCGGAACAAGCTGCTGTAGTCTCTGCTAGTAGTGCTCTTTCCCTGTCTCCGTTAAAAAGTCCTGGTGACCCAGAAGCTGTGTCAGTTGGCGTTTCAAACCCAACAGACCATGTAAAACCACCCCTGCCAGCTTCGGCCGATCATGCGGTGAGTCCAAACCCCGACCAAAGTCATGATGATAGTCTCTCTGTGAAGGGAAATTGAGAAAAGGGGTGTGGCATGTCAGTCAACGAAAATGAGCTATCCACCTTTACTGGCTACTCCTGGGGAGTCAGGAGCCCAGCGCCCTCCCCCTCGCCCCCCTCCCGAACCTCGCCTCTACAGCTGCAAAAACTGACGACAGGAATGAGGGCAATCCTTTTCCCTGAGCCCTGTTAATCCCGAGAAAGGGCCTACTCTCAGATCACCTGAAACCTACGGAGAAAAATGTTTTAATTGCACTTGATAATGCTGAGACTCCTGAACAGAGACTGCTGTTGCTGCTCCTGAGATTCTGACGCTTGATAATTTTGATGCTGACCAGGATAGTCCTTTTGACCCCGTGCCTGTTAATCTGGAAAAAGTGCCTGATTTATATCCGTAAAGGGAGAAGCGAGACAGATGGGGGATGCAGTTATATTGTGTGTTTTCATGGTGGTATATGTGCCAGATCAAAACCTGCAGTAAGAAGGTCTCTCGTATGCTCTTATCAAAGATATTAGGCAAACAGTGATATGCAACTCATTTTACATAGTCTCTCTGTCATATTCATGTGGTAAATGTTGGCAAATATAAGTATGTTCACGTTTCTACCGAACCTTGCAGACCTTTATAGATACTGCTGGCCACTTCTTCCGATGTAGACTGGCCACCTGCGTCGGTATGAGTGTGCGTTTTGGTCAGTATAAAAGCCCAAGCCTCATGCGATGTAAGGGAGGCAGAGTCTCTGCAGGGACGCCTGCTGAGATTGAGCCTGCCACCTTGCACTGCGATGATGCCTCTCGGAGCTGGTTTTTTGTCTTCACAGGGTCATTGCACCACATTTGTACATGGGACCATGTAGTGGGAGTAATCATTATATGCATTTTGCATTTTAAATATTGTATTTGTAAGTGTGTTTGTGGGATCCCATGTGTGTGCGTTGAGGGCAGACGATTGTCTGTGTACTCATTTGTTGTCTAGTTTATGTAAAAAAAAAAAAGTTTTTTAATAGATAAGAAAGGGTTAATACAAAAGTGCTGTTGCCGGCAGGTATTTGTGGCTGCTGCTGAGTAGCTGCTGTGGAGCAGTCCTGCTTAGTGTGTTTAAGGTAACCTAGGGGTGAATCCAAGATTTGAAACAAAAACTGCTAACAGAAAAAGCAAAAGCGATAGCGCAACCACAAGCTTTACCAACCTCCACCCAAACAGCATCAGGGTGGCAGAGAAAACTTCTTATCTGTTAAAACAATGCTGTTTTTAGTGGTAATACATATGTGATTTGGAAGCATGTGGAAGTACTTCATGATGTCTATCAGAATGATAAGATTTCTTGGTTAGATGCACTTCTTACATCTTGGGGTTTTAATGGTTGGCTCACATCTCTGATAAAAGGTTTTCTGCATGATTTAGTAATGATTTTAGTAATAGTCTTGACCATAGTTATGATTGCACCTTGTATTTTGCAATATATTCGTGATATGATTGAAAAATCAGTAAAAGAGCTTTGGCGAAAAAAAAAGGGAAAGATGTGGATAATTTCTTGTTAGAGAACGGACATATGCCTGCTCTGAGTGAAAGTAACTATGCGCAGCTGGCCATGTAGCAGGGGTAGCTCCTGATTACCTTCGTGCAGCTGACCGTGTAAAAGAAGTAACTCCCGGATAGCTAATGAATCAAGAATGCAGGCCTAGAAGATAACAAGGAGCTTATTTTATAAGGAGGTTGCTAAATTGGGCTGTAAATCTTGCTTCCTTATAAAAACCACACTTTAGGTTCTCATGAAACATGTTAACCAATAGTATGCCTGTTGCTATGTTTATGTAACCAATCATAGATAGTGTATGCCATGTAGTTTGCTTCTGAAGCTGCTTCACATTCCTGTTTCATCAGAATGCCTTTGCTTTAAGGAAACTTTTTAACCTGACTTACTTCTCAAAAACTGATAACCTGCGGGAGGGGGCATATTTGTGTCTTCCTATCTACAGGTCTATGGCGGCTACCTGCAAAGTTTGTCAAGCCTTGCCATGAGCTGGACAGACGACTGGAAAAGCCCAATGCCTCAGCTACAGGAGCTGACCATAAATATCCTGAGCGGAATGAGACAGAAGAAGAGAGAAACGAATGACTGCACAACATCACTTAGAAGCAGCTGAAAAGTAACAGCTTGAATATGTCTGCTTGTAAAGTAGCTATTAGAAGACGTGATTTTGTGTACAAAACCACCTGTATTAACTAGCCAGTTGCTAATAAGAAATAACACATTCTATTGTATGGATTTGTCACTTGTAAAACAGATGTTAAAGCTTACAAATTTGCAGCAGCTGCTAGAAAATGCTAAGGCAAAAGACAGAAAGATTCTAATACAATAACAGTGTTATAAAGCAGGCAACGGAACAAATTGAGAGAGTGAGAGAACCTCGCTGTCTCTGGCATCTTCAACATGCTGCTGCACCCTGTGGCATACAAACTCTTAGCTGTAGAGTCTCAGCAACATTCTCAGCCACACATTCTGGGCCTGAGATTATTTGTTCCAAAGTCTCAGGCCCAGAGTCTCAGTCACAGAGTTTCAGACACAGTTTCAGCCGTAGTCCTAGCCATGGAGTCCGAGTCCCAGGTTCTCAGCCCCTGTCTGAGCCCTTAAGACTCAGTCCCTGAGTCTCAGCTTCAAAGTCTGAATCTCTGAGTCTCAAGAATCTGAGCCAGAGAAAGACAAGCAGAAAATTCGAGGCATGGAGGATCCACGGAGCAAACAGTGAGAAGATATGGAAGCAGCAGGACACTTACCAAATAGCCAGGAAGGAGCTTTGGTGCAGAGAGGGAGCAGCCACACAGCCAGATCCATTTAAGACAAAGTCTCAGCTGTGGCTTATCAGGGTGCTGTTATCCCAGCTGGTGGTTTGCCCCTCCCTTGCCCCAACCAATCGAGAGAGGGCTTGTGGGTGGGGCCTGTGATATATGAGGCACAGCCTCTGCTTGGGGAGCTCATTTGGGGTTCGGCTCTCGTCAGAGTAAGTTCTCTGGTGTTAGCTTAGCTTTTGTGATCTTAGAGGTTTGTGGTTTATTGGAGGTGTGACTTTCGTGTTTTTTTTAAAATGGTCTTGTCTCAGTTAAGATCTTCAGGCCATGTTAAGATTTACTAGTGCATGCACGAGTTTATACTTCTGTATAAAGGTTTTTTTTTAGGAGTTCTATTTGTAGGTGACAATGAGGCGAGCAAAATCCCATGGCCCTGGTCAGGGGGAGGAGTGGTGGCAAAAGTAATCTTTGTTCCACATGCCAATTAAATCATTTTTGTTTTATTTTGCAGTTGCCCAAGAGGTATACAGCTAGGGCAGGAGTATAGCGGTTACCTGACAAGGAGTTTTTCTCAAGGATAGCTTCGTACCTCAGGCCTCATAAACGATAAGTGAATGGAATGGGCCTGGAAAGGGGCAGGAAAGAGTCGTAAGGACAGCGAGGGAGAGAGGCCCTTAAAGAGAATGTCTCTTTGGGCAGGTTAGTATTCAGTTTGAAATTTGATCACTTGACGAAGCTAAAGCACAACTGCGGCTCGTGCCTCAGAGTCTGGAGTTCAGTCATCTCCCAGGGCATAGCTCCAGGTTGTTTCTACAGCTCTGCTAAATCGACGTATGTTTTCCCAGAGCCAACTACATCCGGCATTAGTCTGTGCTTGGAGAATTTAATCTCTGATTAGTGATTTTTGGCCTGTGCCTGGAGAATCTAGGCTGTGCCTGGAGATTATGTGCTGTGACTGGAGATTACATGCTGTGCCTGGGGAATTCACTCAGTGACTGGAGAATTTACTCAGTGACTGGAGTCTTTGTGTGTATGGAGAATTTGGCCCGCGACGGGGGGGGCGGAGGTGGCCCGCGACGGGGGGGGGACGGACTTGGTCCGTATGTGCTTTGCCATAGTAGTAACTTGTTACTGGATGAAGCAGGAGAAACTCTGCGTTGACAATGAGATGCAAGGACTGAGGTTGGCCAAATACTTCCTATCACAGTCAAGGGCAAGACTGGGTTGGCCTCTGTGTTTGCCATCAAGAAGAACCTTTAGCTCTGCTGCTGGCTGCAACCCAGCAGGTGCTGAGTGTTGGAGACGCATGCCATGCCAGACCTTGATGTGAGGGTGTCTCCACTGACACCTTTTCAATGGCAATCTGGGCCACAGCACAAGCTGGTGAAACTACTAAACATGTATTAAAACACTTCTATGGTTGTTTTGCAGTTATGGGAGTCCCTAGATGCATTAAACCGGATAATGGTCCTGCCTATATTGCAAAAGAGTTTACACATAATCAGTGGGGTATCCAACGTATTACCAGTATTCCACATTCACCCACCGGTCAAGCTATTGTTGAGCGTGCTCATTCTACCCAAAAATCTCTTCTCTTAAAACAAAAAGGGGGAGAGATGCTCCCACCTTCAGAAAGATTGGCCAAAGTATTGTATGTTTTGAATTATTTGTGATTAGCAGGGGACAGAAATGAACCGCCTATGGTTACTCATGGACTGGCTTTGCAGTCAGGAGTAACAAATAATCAGACAGAGAAAATCCTACTTAAGTATAATGACTTAAAATTCTAGACAAATGGAAAGGCCCCGCAGAGGTTAAATTAAAAGGTAGAGGATATATGTGTTTACTTACAGATAACGGACTTCGATGGATACCTGCTCGATGGGTGAAGCCATGGAAAGAATATGTGGACTCAGCAGAGCAACTACCTTGATAATTATTATGTGGACTTTAGCCATTGGGGAAAAATGGATTTCAAATCAGCCAAAAACTAATGTATGGGTAACTTTAGCAAATGTTACAGGTCAAGACTCTTTGTGTTTAGCAACATCATCTCCAGACGATCCATTCAGTACCTGTTTGGCTTGTATTTTAATTATACTGGGAAGATCAGTCACAAGCATGGTGGGTTAATGCCACCCTCTCAGTGTATAATAATCACAGTTTTTGGCATAACTATACTTCTCCTAACACATCTAAAGCCGCTAATAAACCCACTAACTTGCCTAACGGTTACTTCTTAATCTGTGGAGATGGTGCCTGGCCAGGGATTCCCTCCCACATCAAAAGAGGTCCATGTTGCTTGGGACGACTAACCCTACAAATGCCAAACCACTCACAACTTTTACAGATTAGATGCAGATACAATCACCGCAAAGAGAGAAGTTTGCATGCCTTTACTAAATCATGCGATGACAATGTTGTCATCAACAATCAGCCAGAGGAGAATTTAATCTGCGACACGGGAATTTAATCTGCGACACGGGAATTTACTCAGTGAGTGGAGAATTTAATCTCTGCTTAGAGATTTTCATGTGTTCGGTGAATTTAGTCTAAGATGGTAGAAGTCTTTCAGTGACGGGAGGACTTGGTTTCTGCCGGGGGGACTGACTTGGTTTCTGCCGGGGGGACTGACTTGGTTTCTGCCGGGGGGACTGACTTGGTTTCTGCCGGGGGGACTGACTTGGTTTCTGCCGGGGGGACTGACTTGGTTTCTGCCGGGGGGACTGACTTGGTTTCTGCCGGGGGGACTGACTTGGTTTCTGCCGGGGGGACAGGTTAATAGTATTTATTGTATGTAATACTAATTATATATTAATATACTAATATAATTATATATAATTATATCATATTAGAGAATAATCAGCGAGAGGAGAACTCATTCTGTGACATGGGAACTTACTTATTCTGTGACATGGGAACTTACTTATTCTGTGACATGGGAACTTACTTATTCTGTGACATGGGAACTTACTTATTCTGTGACATGGGAACTTACTTATTCTGTGACATGGGATCTTACTTATTCTGTGACATGGGAACTTACTTACTTATTCTGTGACATGGGAACTTACTTACTTACTTATTCTGTGACATGGGAACTTACTTACTTACTTATTCTGTGACATGGGAACTTACTTACTTACTTATTCTGTGACATGGGAACTTACTTACTTACTTATTCTGTGACATGGGAACTTACTTACTTACTTATTCTGTGACATGGGAACTTACTTACTTACTTATTCTGTGACATGGGAACTTACTTACTTACTTATTCTGTGACATGGGAACTTACTTACTTACTTATTCTGTGACATGGGAACTTACTTACTTACTTATTCTGTGACATGGGAACTTACTTACTTACTTATTCTGTGACATGGGAACTTACTTACTTACTTATTCTGTGACATGGGAACTTACTTACTTACTTATTCTGTGACATGGGAACTTACTTACTTACTTATTCTGTGACATGGGAACTTACTTACTTACTTATTCTGTGACATGGGAACTTACTTACTTACTTATTCTGTGACATGGGAACTTACTTACTTACTTATTCTGTGACATGGGAACTTACTTATTCTGTGACATGGGAATCTACTCAGTGAGTGGAGAATTTAATCTGTGCTTAAGAGATTTTCATGTGTTTGGCGAATATAGCCTAAGATGGGAGAAGTCTTTCAGTGCCGGGAGGATTGAGTTTCTGCCGGGAGGATTGAGTTTCTGCCGGGAGGATTGAGTTTCTGCCGGGAGGATTGAGTTTCTGCCGGGAGGATTGAGTTTCTGCCGGGAGGATTGAGTTTCTGCCGGGAGGATTGAGTTTCTGCCGGGAGGATTGAGTTTCTGCCGGGAGGATTGAGTTTCTGCCGGGAGGATTGAGTTTCTGCCGGGAGGATAGGTTAATATTATTTATTATATGTAATACTAATTATATATTATTATACTAGTATAATTATATATAATCATATCATATTAGAGAATAATCAGCGAGAGGGGAATTTAGTCTGTGACATGGGAATTTAGTCTGTGACATGGGAATTTAGTCTGTGACATGGGAATTTAGTCTGTGACATGGGAATTTAGTCTGTGACATGGGAATTTAGTCTGTGACATGGGAATTTAGTCTGTGACATGGGAATTTAGTCTGTGACATGGGAATTTAGTCTGTGACATGGGAATTTAGTCTGTGACATGGGAATTTAGTCTGTGACATGGGAATTTAGTCTGTGACATGGGAATTTAGTCTGTGACATGGGAATTTAGTCTGTGACATGGGAATTTAGTCTGTGACATGGGAATTTAGTCTGTGACATGGGAATTTAGTCTGTGACATGGGAATTTAGTCTGTGACATGGGAATTTAGTCTGTGACATGGGAATTTAGTCTGTGACATGGGAATTTAGTCTGTGACATGGGAATTTAGTCTGTGACATGGGAATTTAGTCTGTGACATGGGAATTTAGTCTGTGACATGGGAATTTAGTCTGTGACATGGGAATTTAGTCTGTGACATGGGAATTTAGTCTGTGACATGGGAATTTAGTCTGTGACATGGGAATTTAGTCTGTGACATGGGAATTTAGTCTGTGACATGGGAATTTAGTCTGTGACATGGGAATTTAGTCTGTGACATGGGAATTTAGTCTGTGACATGGGAATTTAGTCTGTGACATGGGAATTTAGTCTGTGACATGGGAATTTAGTCTGTGCTTAGAGATTTTCATGTGTTAGGCGAATTTAGTCTAAGATGGTAGAAGACTTTCAGTGACGGGAGGATTTAGTTTCTGCCGGGAGGATTTAGTTTCTGCCGGGAGGATTTAGTTTCTGCCGGGAGGATTTAGTTTCTGCCGGGAGGATTTAGTTTCTGCCGGGAGGATTTAGTTTCTGCCGGGAGGATTTAGTTTCTGCCGGGAGGATTTAGTTTCTGCCGGGAGGATTTAGTTTCTGCCGGGAGGATTTAGTTTCTGCCGGGAGGATTTAGTTTCTGCCGGGAGGATTTAGTTTCTGCCGGGAGGATTTAGTTTCTGCCGGGAGGATTTAGTTTCTGCCGGGAGGATTTAGTTTCTGCCGGGAGGATTTAGTTTCTGCCGGGAGGATTTAGTTTCTGCCGGGAGGATTTAGTTTCTGCCGGGAGGATTTAGTTTCTGCCGGGAGGATTTAGTTTCTGCCGGGAGGATTTAGTTTCTGCCGGGAGGATTTAGTTTCTGCCGGGAGGATTTAGTTTTCTGCCGGGAGGATTTAGTTTCTGCCGGGAGGATTTAGTTTCTGCCGGGAGGATTTAGTTTCTGCCGGGAGGATTTAGTTTCTGCCGGGAGGATTTAGTTTCTGCCGGGAGGATTTAGTTTCTGCCGGGAGGATTTAGTTTCTGCCGGGAGGATTTAGTTTCTGCCGGGAGGATTTAGTTTCTGCCGGGAGGATTTAGTTTCT
Source organism: Myiopsitta monachus (assembly GCA_017639245.1). Lineage (NCBI taxonomy): Eukaryota > Metazoa > Chordata > Aves > Psittaciformes > Psittacidae > Myiopsitta > Myiopsitta monachus. Next base: position 80,948 of record JAESHU010000179.1, on the reverse strand, counting down.
GCCGGGAGGATTTAGTTTCTGCCGGGAGGATTTAGTTTCTGCCGGGAGGATTTAGTTTCTGCCGGGAGGATTTAGTTTCTGCCGGGAGGATTTAGTTTCTGCCGGGAGGATTTAGTTTCTGCCGGGAGGATTTAGTTTCTGCCGGGAGGATTTAGTTTCTGCCGGGAGGATTTAGTTTCTGCCGGGAGGATTTAGTTTCTGCCGGGAGGATTTAGTTTCTGCCGGGAGGATTTAGTTTCTGCCGGGAGGATTTAGTTTCTGCCGGGAGGATTTAGTTTCTGCCGGGAGGATTTAGTTTCTGCCGGGAGGATTTAGTTTCTGCCGGGAGGATTTAGTTTCTGCCGGGAGGATTTAGTTTCTGCCGGGAGGATTTAGTTTCTGCCGGGAGGATTTAGTTTCTGCCGGGAGGATTTAGTTTCTGCCGGGAGGATTTAGTTTCTGCCGGGAGGATTTAGTTTCTGCCGGGAGGATTTAGTTTCTGCCGGGAGGATTTAGTTTCTGCCGGGAGGATTTAGTTTCTGCCGGGAGGATTTAGTTTCTGCCGGGAGGATTTAGTTTCTGCCGGGAGGATTTAGTTTCTGCCGGGAGGATTTAGTTTCTGCCGGGAGGATTTAGTTTCTGCCGGGAGGATTTAGTTTCTGCCGGGAGGATTTAGTTTCTGCCGGGAGGATTTAGTTTCTGCCGGGAGGATTTAGTTTCTGCCGGGAGGATTTAGTTTCTGCCGGGAGGATTTAGTTTCTGCCGGGAGGATTTAGTTTCTGCCGGGAGGATTTAGTTTCTGCCGGGAGGATTTAGTTTCTGCCGGGAGGATTTAGTTTCTGCCGGGAGGATTTAGTTTCTGCCGGGAGGATTTAGTTTCTGCCGGGAGGATTTAGTTTCTGCCGGGAGGATTTAGTTTCTGCCGGGAGGATTTAGTTTCTGCCGGGAGGATTTAGTTTCTGCCGGGAGGATTTAGTTTCTGCCGGGAGGATTTAGTTTCTGCCGGGAGGATTTAGTTTCTGCCGGGAGGATTTAGTTTCTGCCGGGAGGATTTAGTTTCTGCCGGGAGGATTTAGTTTCTGCCGGGAGGATTTAGTTTCTGCCGGGAGGATTTAGTTTCTGCCGGGAGGATTTAGTTTCTGCCGGGAGGATTTAGTTTCTGCCGGGAGGATTTAGTTTCTGCCGGGAGGATTTAGTTTCTGCCGGGAGGATTTAGTTTCTGCCGGGAGGATTTAGTTTCTGCCGGGAGGATTTAGTTTCTGCCGGGAGGATTTAGTTTCTGCCGGGAGGATTTAGTTTCTGCCGGGAGGATTTAGTTTCTGCCGGGAGGATTTAGTTTCTGCCGGGAGGATTTAGTTTCTGCCGGGAGGATTTAGTTTCTGCCGGGAGGATTTAGTTTCTGCCGGGAGGATTTAGTTTCTGCCGGGAGGATTTAGTTTCTGCCGGGAGGATTTAGTTTCTGCCGGGAGGATTTAGTTTCTGCCGGGAGGATTTAGTTTCTGCCGGGAGGATTTAGTTTCTGCCGGGAGGATTTAGTTTCTGCCGGGAGGATTTAGTTTCTGCCGGGAGGATTTAGTTTCTGCCGGGAGGATTTAGTTTCTGCCGGGAGGATTTAGTTTCTGCCGGGAGGATTTAGTTTCTGCCGGGAGGATTTAGTTTCTGCCGGGAGGATTTAGTTTCTGCCGGGAGGATTTAGTTTCTGCCGGGAGGATTTAGTTTCTGCCGGGAGGATTTAGTTTCTGCCGGGAGGATTTAGTTTCTGCCGGGAGGATTTAGTTTCTGCCGGGAGGATTTAGTTTCTGCCGGGAGGATTTAGTTTCTGCCGGGAGGATTTAGTTTCTGCCGGGAGGATTTAGTTTCTGCCGGGAGGATTTAGTTTCTGCCGGGAGGATTTAGTTTCTGCCGGGAGGATTTAGTTTCTGCCGGGAGGATTTAGTTTCTGCCGGGAGGATTTAGTTTCTGCCGGGAGGATTTAGTTTCTGCCGGGAGGATTTAGTTTCTGCCGGGAGGATTTAGTTTCTGCCGGGAGGATTTAGTTTCTGCCGGGAGGATTTAGTTTCTGCCGGGAGGATTTAGTTTCTGCCGGGAGGATTTAGTTTCTGCCGGGAGGATTTAGTTTCTGCCGGGAGGATTTAGTTTCTGCCGGGAGGATTTAGTTTCTGCCGGGAGGATTTAGTTTCTGCCGGGAGGATTTAGTTTCTGCCGGGAGGATTTAGTTTCTGCCGGGAGGATTTAGTTTCTGCCGGGAGGATTTAGTTTCTGCCGGGAGGATTTAGTTTCTGCCGGGAGGATTTAGTTTCTGCCGGGAGGATTTAGTTTCTGCCGGGAGGATTTAGTTTCTGCCGGGAGGATTTAGTTTCTGCCGGGAGGATTTAGTTTCTGCCGGGAGGATTTAGTTTCTGCCGGGAGGATTTAGTTTCTGCCGGGAGGATTTAGTTTCTGCCGGGAGGATTTAGTTTCTGCCGGGAGGATTTAGTTTCTGCCGGGAGGATTTAGTTTCTGCCGGGAGGATTTAGTTTCTGCCGGGAGGATTTAGTTTCTGCCGGGAGGATTTAGTTTCTGCCGGGAGGATTTAGTTTCTGCCGGGAGGATTTAGTTTCTGCCGGGAGGATTTAGTTTCTGCCGGGAGGATTTAGTTTCTGCCGGGAGGATTTAGTTTCTGCCGGGAGGATTTAGTTTCTGCCGGGAGGATTTAGTTTCTGCCGGGAGGATTTAGTTTCTGCCGGGAGGATTTAGTTTCTGCCGGGAGGATTTAGTTTCTGCCGGGAGTTTTTGTTAATATTATTTAGTATATGTAATACTAATTATATATTATACTAATATAATTATACATAATTATATCATATTAGAGAATAATCAGCGAGAGGAGAACTTAGTCTGCGACATGGGACTTCTTTAGTCTGCGACATGGGACTTCTTTAGTCTGCGACATGGGACTTCTTTAGTCTGCGACATGGGACTTCTTTAGTCTGCGACATGGGACTTCTTTAGTCTGCGACATGGGACTTCTTTAGTCTGCGACATGGGACTTCTTTAGTCTGCGACATGGGACTTCTTTAGTCTGCGACATGGGACTTCTTTAGTCTGCGACATGGGAACTTGGGAACTTAGTCTGCGACATGGGAACTTGGGAACTTAGTCTGCGACATGGGAACTTGGGAACTTAGTCTGCGACATGGGAACTAACTTAGTCTGCGACATGGGAACTAACTTAGTCTGCGACATGGGAACTAACTTAGTCTGCGACATGGGAACTAACTTAGTCTGCGACATGGGAACTAACTTAGTCTGCGACATGGGAACTAACTTAGTCTGCGACATGGGAACTTGGGAACTTAGTCTGCGACATGGGAACTTGGGAACTTAGTCTGCGACATGGGAACTTGGGAACTTAGTCTGCGACATGGGAACTTGGGAACTTAGTCTGCGACATGGGAACTAACTTAGTCTGCGACATGGGAACTAACTTAGTCTGCGACATGGGAACTAACTTAGTCTGCGACATGGGAACTAACTTAGTCTGCGACATGGGAACTAACTTAGTCTGCGACATGGAACTAACTTAGTCTGCGACATGGGAACTTGGGAACTTAGTCTGCGACATGGGAACTTGGGAACTTAGTCTGCGACATGGGAACTAACTTAGTCTGCGACATGGGAACTAACTTAGTCTGCGACATGGGAACTAACTTAGTCTGCGACATGGGAACTAACTTAGTCTGCGACATGGGAACTAACTTAGTCTGCGACATGGGAACTAACTTAGTCTGCGACATGGGAACTAACTTAGTCTGCGACATGGGAACTTGGGAACTTAGTCTGCGACATGGGAACTTGGGAACTTAGTCTGCGACATGGGAACTTGGGAACTTAGTCTGCGACATGGGAACTTGGGAACTTAGTCTGCGACATGGGAACTTGGGAACTTAGTCTGCGACATGGGAACTTACTTAGTCTGCGACATGGGAACTTAGTCTGCGACATGGGAACTAACTTAGTCTGCGACATGGGAACTAACTTAGTCTGCGACATGGGAACTAACTTAGTCTGCGACATGGGATCTAACTTAGTCTGCGACATGGGATCTAACTTAGTCTGCGACATGGGAACTAACTTAGTCTGCGACATGGGAACTAACTTAGTCTGCGACATGGGATCTAACTTAGTCTGCGACATGGGATCTAACTTAGTCTGCGACATGGGAACTAACTTAGTCTGCGACATGGGAACTAACTTAGTCTGCGACATGGGAACTTACTTAGTCTGCGACATGGGAACTTTTAGTCTGCGACATGGGAACTTTTAGTCTGCGACATGGGAACTTTTAGTCTGCGACATGGGAACTTTTAGTCTGCGACATGGGAACTTAGTCTGCGACATGGGAACTTTTAGTCTGCGACATGGGAACTTAATCTGTGCTTAGAGATTTTCATGTGTTTGGCGAATTTAGTCTAAGATGGTAGAAGTCTTTCAGTGCCGGGAGGATTGAGTGAGTTTCTGCCGGGAGGATTGAGTGAGTTTCTGCCGGGAGGATTGAGTGAGTTTCTGCCGGGAGGATTGAGTGAGTTTCTGCCGGGAGGATTGAGTGAGTTTCTGCCGGGAGGATTGAGTGAGTTTCTGCCGGGAGGATTGAGTGAGTTTCTGCCGGGAGGATTGGTTAATATTATTTATTATATGTAATACTAATTATATATTATTATACTAGTATAATTATATATAATCATATCATATTAGAGATTAATCAGCGTGAGGAGAATTTATTCTGTGACATGGGAATTTATTCTGTGACATGGGAATTTACTCAGTGAGTGGAGAATTTAATCTGTGCTTAGAGATTTTCATGTGTTTGGCGAATTTAGTCTAAGATGGTAGACGTCTTTCAGTGACTGGAGGATTTAGTTTCTGCCGGGAGGATAAGTTAATATTATTTATTATATGTAACTCCGGGCCACTCTGAAGCAGTTTCTCATACACGAATTCTTGGTTTCGAAACCCGCAGAAAAATAGCAGTGTCCGAAAGACGCTACTCCCTCTCTGAAGCTGACTCTACGCATTGAAGCCGTGAAACCTTCATTTTAGGCACTTATTATTCTTTGACTTGAAATTACAATGGAGTACTTCGTGGTGCCTGCTAAGAGCTTTCCTGAAGCCGAGTTGAGAGGCACGAATGATTGGCCTCTGCTCCCACAGACGAGGAGCCAGGAGTGAAGGGTGCTGCTGGACCTCTTCTGCCCACAGCAACATTTCGAATGGCGTCACAAGTGTTGCTGTCACTCCTCGCCTTCTCATCTCAAGAAAGTCCATGTGTTGGTTGTGCTCCTGGGGACTATGAAGCTGTTTGACACTCACGAGTGATTGGATCTACTCACGGAGATGAATAGCAGTGCCGGAAAGATGCTGGTCCCTCTCTGAAGCTGACTCGACGCATTGAGCGGTGCAATCTACTTTTCAACAACCTCATGTTCTTCATGTGCAAAGGCCCTGGAGTACTTCGGTGGTCCCTGCTAACAGCTTTTGTGAAGGCAAGTTGGGGTGCAAAAAATGCTAAGCCTCTGCTCCCACAGACGAGGAGCCAGGAGTGAAGGGTGCTGCTGGACCTCTTCTGCGCGTAGCAGCAACCTTCGAAAAGTTGATACTTTGTGATACTCCATGCTTTCCGTCCGAAAGTCCGAGTACATGCGTGGGTCGCTCTCCGGGCCACTCTGAAGCAGTTTCTCATACACGAATTCTTTTTTTCGGAACACGCAGAAAAATAGCAGTGTCCGAAGGACGCTGCTCCCTCTCTGAAGCTGACTCTACGCATTGAGCGGTGCAACCTAAACCTCAGGTACTTTCCTGTGAAAAGGCCCTGGAGAACTTCATGGTGCCTGCTAATGGCTTTCTTGAAGGCCAGTTGGGAGAGTCGAATGCTAAGCCTCTGCTCCCAGAGATGAAGAGCCAGGAGTGAAGGGTGCTGCTGGACCTCTTCTGCGCGTAGCAGCAACCTTCGGACCGGTGATACTTTGTGCCACTCCATGCTTTCCGTCCGAAAGTCCGAGTACATACGTGGGTCGCTCTCCGGGCCACTCTGAAGCAGTTTCTCATACACGAATTTTTGGTTCCGGAACCCGCAGAAAAATAGTAGTGTCCGAAAGACGCTGCTCCCTCTCTGAAGCTGACTCTACGCATTGAAGCGGTGCAATCTACTTTTCAACAACCTCATGTTCTTTCATGTGAAAAGGCCCTGGAGTACTTCGGTGGTCCCTGCTAACAGCTTTTCTGAAGGCAAGTTGGGGTGCAAAAAAATGCTAAGCCTCTGCTCCCAGAGATGAGGAGCCAGGAGTGAAGGGTGCTGCTGGACCTCTTCTGCCCACAGCAACATTTCGAATGGCGTTACAAGTGTTTCTGTCACTCCTCGCCTTCTCATCTTAAGAAAGTCCATGTGTTGGTCGTGCTCCTGTCGATTCGGCAGCTGTTTGTCACGCAAGAGTGATTGGCCTCTACTCACGGACACGAATAGCAGTGTCGCAAAGATGCTGCTCCCTCTCTGAAGCTGACTCTACGCATTGAAGCCGTGCAACCTAAACCTCATGTTCTTTCATGTGAAAGGTCCCTGGAGTACTTCGGTGTGCCTGCTAACAGCTTTCCTGAAGGCAAGTTGGGACACACGAATGCTAAGCCTCTGCTCCCAGAGATAAGGAGCCAGGAGTGAAGGGTGCTGCTGGAGCTCTTCTGCCCACAGCAACATTTCGAATGGCGCCACAAATGTTTCTGTCACTCCTCGCCTTCTCATCTTAAGTCCATGTGTTGGTCGTGCTCCTGTCAATTCTGCAGCTGTCACGCACGAGTGATTGGCCTCTACTCACGGAGACGAATAGCAGTGTCGCAAAGATGCTGCTCCCTCTCTGAAGCTGACTCTACGCATTGAAGCGGTGCAACCTACTATACAAGCAGCTCATGTTCTTTCATGTGAAAGGGCACTGGAGTACTTTGGTGGTGCCTGCTAACAGCTTTCCTGAAGGCAAGTTGGGACGCCCGAATGATAAGCCTCTGCTCCCAGAGATGAAGAGCCAGGAGTGAAGGGTGCTGCTGGACTTCTGCACGCGGCAGCAACCTTCGGAACGGTGATACTTTGTGATACTCCATGCTTTTCGTCTGAAAGTCTGAGTACATACGTGGGTCGCTCTCCGGGCAACTCTGAAGTAGTTTCTCATACATGAATTTTAGGTTTCGGAACCCGCAGAAAAATAGCAGGGTCGGAAAGATGCTGCTCCCTCTCTGAAGCTGACTCTACGCATTGAAGCCGTGCAACCTGCATTTTAGGCACTTAGTGTTCTTTCACTTGAAAGGGCACTTGAGTACTTCGTGGTGCCTGGTAACAGCTTTCCTGAAGCCGAGTTGAGAGCCACGAATGATTGGCCTCTGCTCCCACGGATGAGGAGCCAGGAGTGAAGGGTGCTGCTGGACCCCTTCTGAGCACAGCAAAAATTCAAATGGCGTCACAAGTGTTGTTGTCACTCCTCTCCTTCTCATCTCAAAAAAGTCCATGTTTTGGTCGTGCTCCTGTCGATTCTGAAGCTGTTTGTCACGCACGAGTGATTGGCCTCTACTCCGGCAGACGAATAGCAGTGTCGGAAAGATGCTGCTCCCTCTCTGAAGCTGACTCTACGCATTGATGCGGTGCATCCTACATTTCAGGCACTCCGTTTTATCTCATCTGAAAGGCCACTTGAGTGTATCTTTGGTGCCTGATAACAGTTTTCCTGAAGCCGAGTTGTGATGCACGATTGATTGGCCTCTACGCCAACAGATGAGGAGCCAGGATTGAAGGGAGCTACTGGGCCTCTTTGCACGCAGTAAGCTTTGCAACAGTGCCACCTCCATTGCAGTTGCTCCTTCCTTTTTTACGTCAAAGTCCTTTTGAATTCACCTGTGATGCCCGCTCCCAGTCGTCCTGAGGCCGAGTATGTAGGTCACGAATGATTGGCCTCTGCTACCACAGAGGAAGAGCCAGGACTGAAATGTGCTGCTGGACCTCTTCTGCACACTGTAGTCTTTGCAAGACCGCCACCTGCATTGCATTCACTTCTTGCTTTCATATCATAAGGTCTATTTGAATAGACCTGTGCTACCCAGTCCCAGGCGTCCTGAAGCGGAGTATGCTGTGCACGAATGATCGGCCTCTGTTCCCTCAGACGAAGTGCCAAGACTGAATGGTCCTGGTGGACCTTTTCTGCCCACAGCAACATTTCGAAAGGCGCCACAAATGTTGCTGTCACTCCTTGCATTCTGATCTGAAAGTCCATATGTTGGTCACTCAACTGGCCATTCTGAGGCTGTTTGTCACGCACAACTCATTGGCTTCGGCTCTCGCTGAAAAATAGCAGTGCCGGAAAGATGCTGCTCCCTCTCTAAAGCTGACTCTACGCATTGAAGCGGTGCAACCTACATTTCAGGCACACAGTGTTCTTTCATTTGAAAGGCCACTTGAGTACGTCGGTGTTGCCTGCTAACAGCTTTCCTGAAGCCGAGTTGTGAGGCACGAATGTTAAGCCTCTGCTCCCACAGATGAAGAGCCAGGAGTGAAGGCTGCTGCTGGACCTCTTCTGCCCACAGCAACCTTTCGAACGGTGATACTTGATTTAGTACCACTCCTTGCTTTCTCGTTCTGAAGTCTATGAGTTCATATGTGGGTCGCCCTCCCTGCCATTTTGAAGGTGTTTGTCACACACGACTTTTTGGCTTCGGCTCAGGCAGAAAAATAGCAGCCCTGTTGGGACTGGGAGTTTGAGGGCAGCCATATTGGTGAGGCGCCCTTGTCGTGACGGAACCTGCGCCATCTTGAGTGCAGCTCCCAGGGGCAGCCATTTTGGTGAGGCGCCATTGTCACCAATGAACAGGCACCATCTTGAGTGCAGCTCCCGGGGGCGGCCATATTGGTGAGGGGCCTTTGGCGCCATTGTTTACCCGCCATTTTTCCGTATTGAGGCCAGCCCCTCCCTCCTGCCGACTCATGCCCTCCCCCATCATGGCTGCCGCGTTGCCGTGGTAACGGCAGCACCGCACCTGCGCCGCCACCATTTTGCCTTCCAAGATGGCGCTGGGGAAGCCTCTGCTCTCATCCTGTTCCCTCCTGCAGGGAGTTGCAGCGCTTGGGACACGGCCGTGCCCCTGCTCGGCATCACAGCCCCCCTCCTCCGGGAGCCGGCGTCGCTGCTTCCTGGGGCCGGCATCCATCTCCAGCATGGCACCACCATCCTGGCATTCAAGGTACGGACACTGGGGGATAGGGAGACACATAGGGAGCCATAGAGAGACACTGGGGGTGCTGCGATCCACAGAGACCTCATAGAAACTCCATAGGGACACACACGGGGGTGGTGAGGTGGTGGACATAGAGACATATAGGGACCAGTAGAGAGACAATGGGGAGGCTGCGACCCATAGAGACTCCATAGAAACTCCTGAGGGAGACATTTGGGCAATGGGGTGGTTTGGACATAGAGACATATAGGGACCCATAGAGAGACATTGTGGGGGGCTGGAACCCCTTCGAGCCGCCATAGAATCCTTATAGGGAAAAACTAGGTGTGGGGGGTATTGTCAAAGAGACACAAAGGTACCCCTAGAGAAACACTGGGGGGGTCTGTGATCCATAGAGACCCCATAGAAACTCCATATGGAGATGCTGGGTGGGGGTATTGACAAAGAGGCACAAAGGGACCCATAGAGAGACACTGAGGGGGGTCTGGGACCCCTTAGAGACCTCCTCGGGACTCCATAGGGACATACAGGGGAGATTATGGACATGGAGATGCATAGGGACCCATAGTGAGACACTCGCGGGGGCTGCGACCCAGAGATACCCCAGAGAAACTCTATAGGGACACATTATGTGGGATGGATATAGAGACACATAGGGACCCATAGGGAGACATTGGGGGTGCTGGTACCCCTTACAGACCCCATAGAAACTCCATAGGTACACACTGTGTGGGATTGTATGGACATAGCGACACATAGGGACCCATAGAGAGACACTGGTAGGGGCTGCGACCCATAGAGACCCCATAGAAACTCCATAAAGACACACTTGTTTGGGGTATGGACAGAGGGGCATATAGGGATCCATAGAGAAACACCACGGGGGGCTGGGACCCATAGAGGCCCCATAGAAATTCCATCGAGAGACACTGGTGGGGGGAATGGGCATAGAGACACTTAGGGACCCATAGAAAGACATTGGGGGAGCTGCGCCCTGTAGAGCACCCATAGAAACTGCATAGGGGCACACTGGGTGGGGTATTGACATAGAGACACATAGGGACCCTTAGAGAAACATTGAGGGCGTTCGGGCCCATAGAGGCCCCATAGAAGCTCCGTAGAGACACATTGGGGGGGGGGGGTATGGAGACAGAGACCCATAGGGACCCATAGAGAGACATTGGATGGAGGGCTGGGACCAATAGAGCATCATAGAACCTCGATAGGGACACATGGGACGGTTGAACATGGAGATACATAGGGACCCACAGAGAGACACTGCGGGGGCTTGGACCCATAGAGACCCCATAGAAACTCTATAGGGAGACACTGGGGGGGGGGGAATTGTCATAGAGACATATAGGGACCCATAGAGAGACATATAGACATAGAGGGGGCTGGGACACATAGAGATACCATAGAAACTCCACTGGGAGACATTGGGGGGGTTGCGACCAATAGAGCCCCCAAAGAAACTACATAGGGACACGATGGGTGGGGGTATGGACATAGAGACACATAGAGAACTGTAGAGAGATACTAGGGGGTGCTGGGACCCATACAGCCCCCATAGGAGCTGCATAGGGACACACTGGGGGGAGGTTTGGACATAAAGACACATAGGGACCCATAGAGAGAGACAGGGGGTTGGGACCCATAGAGCTCCCATAGAACCTCCATAGCACAGACCAACTTCTCCAGGCACAGACCAAATCTCTAATCAGAGATTAAATTCTCCAGACACAGACTACGTTCTGCAGTCACAGAGTAAACTCTCCTGTCACAGATTCATTTGTCCAACCACACGTTAAATTCTCCAGTCACAAACTAAATTCTCCAGTCACAAACTAAATTCTCCACTCACAGGAGAAATGCCCCAGGCACAGGCTAAATGCCCCAGGCACAGGCTAAATGCCCCAGGCACAGGCTAAATGACCCAGGCACAGGCTAAATGCCCCAGGCACAGGCTAAATGCCCCAGGCACAGACCAAAATCTCTAATCAGAAATTAAATTCTCCAGACACAGACTACGTTCTCCAGTCACAAAGGAAACTCTCCTGTCACAGTAAATTACTCCAACCACACATTATATTCTCCAGTCAGAAACTAAATTCTCCAGTCACTGAAAGACTTTCAGCATCTTAGACTATATTCACCAAACACATGAAAATCTCTAAGCACAGATTAAGTTCTTAAATCACGGAGTGAATTCCCCAGGAACAGACTAAATTCTCTAGTAACAGAATAAATTATCGAGTCATAGACTACATTCTCCAGTCACATAATAAATTATCGAGTAAAAGACTCAATTCTCCAGTCACACAATAAACAACTATCATACAGCAAATTCCACAGTCAGAATAAATGCCCCACTCACTGACTAAATTCTCCAGTCACAGGCTTAATTCCCCAGTCACAGACTAAATTCCCCAGGCACAGACTAAATTCCCCAGGCACAGACTAAATTCCCCAGGCACAGACTAAATTCCCCAGGCACAGACTAAATTCCCCAGGCACAGACTAAATTCCCCAGGCACAGACTAAATTCCCCAGGCACAGACTAAATTCCCCAGTCACAGACTAAATTCCCCAGTCACAGACTAAATTCCCCAGTCACAGACTAAATTCCCCAGGCACAGACTAAATTCCCCAGGCACAGACTAAATTCCCCAGGCACAGACTAAATTCCCCAGGCACAGACTAAATTCCCCAGGCACAGACTAAATTCCCCAGTCACAGACTAATTTCCCCAGTCACAGACTAGATTCCCCAGTCACAGACTAGATTCCCCAGTCACAGACTAGATTCCCCAGTCACAGACTAGATTCCCCAGTCACAGACTAGATTCCCCAGTCACAGACTAGATTCCCCAGTCACAGACTAGATTCCCCAGTCACAGACTAGATTCCCCAGTCACAGACTAGATTCCCCAGTCACAGACTAGATTCCCCAGGCGCAGGCCAAAATCACTAATCAGAGATTAGATTCTCCAAGCACAGACTAATTTCTCCAGGCACAGACCAAAATCTCTAATCAGAGATTAAATTCTCCAGACACAGGCTACGTTCTCCAGGCACAGAGTAAACTCTCCTGTCACAGATTAATTTCTGCAACCACACATTAAATTCTCCAGTCAGAAACTAAATTCTCCAGTCACTGTGTAAATTCCCAAGTCACAGAATAATTTCTCCAGTCACAGAATAAATTCTTCAGTCACTGAAAGACTTCTACCATCTTAGACTATATTCACCAAACACATGAAAATCTCTAAGCACAGATTAAATTCTTAAATCGCGGAGTAAATTCTCCACTCACTGAGTAAATTCCCAAGTCACAGAATAAATTCCCGTGTCACAGAATAAATTCCACACTCGCAGACTAAATTCTCCTCTCACTGGTTATCTGTTCTGTAATATAATTATATATTATTATAATTATATAATTATAATATATAATTAATATGATATATAATAAATAATATTAACCTATTCTCCATTCACAGGCTAAATTCCCCAGTCACAAAGTAAATTCTCAGATCAATAATTATATTCTCCTGTCACAGAATAAATACTCCAGTCACTGAAAGACTTCTACTATCTTAGACAAAGTTCGCCAAACACATCAAAATTTCTAAGCACAGATTATATTCTTAAATCACAGACTAAACTCTCCACGCACTCAGTAAATTCCTCAGTCACTGACTAATTTCCCAAGTCACAGAACAAATTCCCATGTCACAGAATAAACTCCACACTCACAGACTAAATTCTCCCCTTACAGACATATTCTCCAGCCACCGGCTGAATGCCCCAGCCACCGGCTGAATGCCCCAGCCACCGGCTGAATGCCCCAGCCACCGGCTGAATGCCCCAGCCACCGGCTGAATGCCCCAGCCACCGGCTGAATGCCCCAGCCACCGGCTGAATGCCCCAGCCACCGGCTGAATGCCCCAGCCACCGGCTGAATGCCCCAGCCACCGGCTGAATGCCCCAGCCACCGGCTGAATGCCCCAGGCACAGCATATAATCTCCAAGCACAGTCTAAATTCTCCAGGCACTGGCTAAATTCTCAGATCAATAACTACATTCTCCTGCCACAGAATAAAATCTCCAGTCACTGAAACACTTCTACCATCTTCGACTAAATTCACCAAACACATGAAAATCTCTAAGCACGGATTAAATTCTTAAATCACGGACTAAACTCTCCACCCACTCAGTAAATTTCCCAGTCAAAAGCTAAATTCCCAAGTCACAGAAGAAATTCCCCTCTGACAGAATAAATTCCAAAGGCACAGACCAGCTTCTCCTGGCACAGACCAACTTCTCCTGGCACAGACCAAAATCTCTAATCAGAGATTAAATTCTCCAGACACAGGCTACGTTCTGCAGTCACAGAGTAAACTCTCCTGTCACAGATTAATTATTGCAACCACACATTAAATTCTGCAGTCACAAACTAAATTCTCCACTCACAGAAGAAATTCTCCAGTCACAAACTACATTCTCCACGCACAGAAGAAATGCCCCAGGCACAGGCTAAATGCCCCAGGCACAGACCAAAATCTCTAATCAGAAATTAAATTCTCCAGACACAGACTACGTTCTCCAGTCACAAAGGAAACTCTCCTGTCACAGTAAATTACTCCAACCACACATTATATTCTCCAGTCAGAAACTAAGTTCTCCAGTCACAAACTAAATTCTCCAGTCACTGAAAGACTTTTAGCATTTTAGACTATATTCACCAAACACATGAAAATCTCTAAGCACAAATTCTTAAATCACGGAGTAAATTCCCCAGGCACAGAGTAAATTCTCTAGTAACAGAATAAATTATCGAGTCATAGACTACATTCTCCAGTCACATAATAAATTATCGAGTCAAAGACTCAATTCTCCAGTCACACAATAAACTCCTATCATACAGCAAATTCCACAGTCAGAATAAATGCCCCACTCACTGACTAAATTCTCCAGGCACAGACTAAATTCCCCAGGCACAGACTAAATTCCCCAGGCACAGACTAAATTCCCCAGGCACAGACTAAATTCCCCAGTCACAGACTAAATTCCCCAGTCACAGACTAAATTCCCCAGTCACAGACTAAATTCCCCAGTCACAGACTAAATTCCCCAGTCACAGACTAAATTCCCCAGTCACAGACTAAATTCCCCAGTCACAGACTAAATTCCCCAGTCACAGACTAAATTCCCCAGGCACAGACTAAATTCCCCAGTCACAGACTAGATTCTCCAGGCGCAGACTAGATTCCCCAGGCACAGACCAAAATCACTAATCAGAGATTAGATTCTCCAAGCACAGACTAATTTCTCCAGGCACAGACCAAAATATCTAATCAGAGATTAAATTCTCCAGACACAGACTACGTTCTCCAGGCACAGAGTAAACTCTCCTGTCACAGATTAATTTCTGCAACCACACATTAAATTCTCCAGTCAGAAACTAAATTCTCCAGTCACTGTGTAAATTCCCAAGTCACAGAATAATTTCTCCAGTCACAGAATAAATTCTTCAGTCACTGAAAGACTTCTACCATCTTAGACTATATTCACCAAACACATGAAAATCTCTAAGCACAGATTAAATTCTTAAATCGCGGAGTAAATTCTCCACTCACTGAGTAAATTCCCAAGTCACAGAATAAATTCCCGTGTCACAGAATAAATTCCACACTCGCAGACTAAATTCTCCTCTCACTGATTATCTGTTCTGTAATATAATTATATATTATTATAATTATATAATTATAATATATAATTAATATGATATATAATAAATAATATTAACCTATTCTCCATTCACAGGCTAAATTCCCCAGTCACAAAGTAAATTCTCAGATCAATAATTATATTCTCCTGTCACAGAATAAATACTCCAGTCACTGAAAGACTTCTACTATCTTAGACAAAGTTCGCCAAACACATCAAAATTTCTAAGCACAGATTATATTCTTAAATCACAGACTAAACTCTCCACGCACTCAGTAAATTCCTCAGTCACTGACTAATTTCCCAAGTCACAGAACAAATTCCCATGTCACAGAATAAACTCCACACTCACAGACTAAATTCTCCCCTTACAGACATATTCTCCAGGCACCGGCTAAATTCCCCAGGCACCGGCTGAATGCCCCAGCCACCGGCTAAATGCCCCAGGCACCGGCTAAATGCCCCAGGCACCGGCTAAATGCCCCAGGCACCGGCTAAATGCCCCAGCCACCGGCTAAATGCCCCAGCCACCGGCTAAATGCCCCAGCCACCGGCTAAATGCCCCAGCCACCGGCTAAATGCCCCAGCCACCGGCTAAATGCCCCAGCCACCGGCTAAATGCCCCAGCCACCGGCTAAATGCCCCAGCCACCGGCTAAATGCCCCAGCCACCGGCTAAATGCCCCAGCCACCGGCTGAATGCCCCAGCCACCGGCTAAATGCCCCAGCCACCGGCTAAATGCCCCAGGCACAGCATATAATCTCCAAGCACAGTCTAAATTCTCCAGGCACTGGCTAAATTCTCAGATCAATAACTACATTCTCCTGCCACAGAATAAAATCTCCAGTCACTGAAACACTTCTACCATCTTCGACTAAATTCACCAAACACATGAAAATCTCTAAGCACGGATTAAATTCTTAAATCACGGACTAAACTCTCCACCCACTCAGTAAATTTCCCAGTCAAAAGCTAAATTCCCAAGTCACAGAAGAAATTCCCCTCTGACAGAATAAATTCCAAAGGCACAGACCAACTTCTCCTGGCACGGACCAACTTCTCCTGGCACAGACCAAAATCTCTAATCAGAGATTAAATTCTCCAGACACAGGCTACGTTCTGCAGTCACAGAGTAAACTCTCCTGTCACAGATTAATTATTGCAACCACACATTAAATTCTGCAGTCACAAACTAAATTCTCCACTCACAGAAGAAATTCTCCAGTCACAAACTACATTCTCCACGCACAGAAGAAATGCCCCAGGCACAGGCTAAATGCCCCAGGCACAGACCAAAATCTCTAATCAGAAATTAAATTCTCCAGACACAGACTACGTTCTCCAGTCACAAAGGAAACTCTCCTGTCACAGTAAATTACTCCAACCACACATTATATTCTCCAGTCAGAAACTAAGTTCTCCAGTCACAAACTAAATTCTCCAGTCACTGAAAGACTTTTACCATTTTAGACTATATTCACCAAACACATGAAAATCTCTAAGCACAAATTCTTAAATCACAGAGTAAATTCCCCAGGCACAGAGTAAATTCTCTAGTAACAGAATAAATTATCGAGTCATAGACTACATTCTCCAGTCACATAATAAATTATCGAGTCAAAGACTCAATTCTCCAGTCACACAATAAACTCCTATCATACAGCAAATTCCACAGTCAGAATAAATGCCCCACTCACTGACTAAATTCTCCAGTCACAGGCTTAATTTTGCCAGGCACAGACTAAATTCTCCAGTCACAGGCTTAATTTTGCCAGGCACAGACTAAATTCCCCAGGCACAGACTAAATTCCCCAGGCACAGACTAAATTCCCCAGGCACAGACTAAATTCCCCAGGCACAGACTAAATTCCCCAGGCACAGACTAAATTCCCCAGGCACAGACTAAATTCCCCAGGCCAGGCACAGACTAAATTCCCCAGGCACAGACTAAATTCCCCAGGCACAGACTAAATTCCCCAGGCACAGACTAAATTCCCCAGGCACAGACTAAATTCCCCAGGCACAGACTAAATTCCCCAGGCACAGACTAAATTCCCCAGGCACAGACTAAATTCCCCAGGCACAGACTAAATTCCCCAGGCACAGACTAAATTCCCCAGGCACAGACTAAATTCCCCAGGCACAGACTAAATTCCCCAGGCACAGACTAAATTCCCCAGGCACAGACTAAATTCCCCAGGCACAGACTAAATTCCCCAGGCACAGACTAAATTCCCCAGGCACAGACTAAATTCCCCAGGCACAGACTAAATTCCCCAGGCACAGACTAAATTCCCCAGTCACAGACCAAAATCACTAATCAGAGATTAGATTCTCCAAGCACAGACTAATTTCTCCAGGCACAGACCAAAA
The DNA here is from genome assembly GCA_017639245.1 of Myiopsitta monachus. NCBI lineage: Eukaryota > Metazoa > Chordata > Aves > Psittaciformes > Psittacidae > Myiopsitta > Myiopsitta monachus. The sequence continues at coordinate 63,621 of JAESHU010000179.1, read as the reverse complement.
TCTCTAATCAGAGATTAAATTCTCCAGACACAGGCTACGTTCTCCAGGCACAGAGTAAACTCTCCTGTCACAGATTAATTTCTGCAACCACACATTAAATTCTCCAGTCAGAAACTAAATTCTCCAGTCACTGTGTAAATTCCCAAGTCACAGAATAATTTCTCCAGTCACAGAATAAATTCTTCAGTCACTGAAAGACTTCTACCATCTTAGACTATATTCACCAAACACATGAAAATCTCTAAGCACAGATTAAATTCTTAAATCGCGGAGTAAATTCTCCACTCACTGAGTAAATTCCCAAGTCACAGAATAAATTCCCGTGTCACAGAATAAATTCCACACTCGCAGACTAAATTCTCCTCTCACTGATTATCTGTTCTGTAATATAATTATATATTATTATAATTATATAATTATAATATATAATTAATATGATATATAATAAATAATATTAACCTATTCTCCATTCACAGGCTAAATTCCCCAGTCACAAAGTAAATTCTCAGATCAATAATTATATTCTCCTGTCACAGAATAAATACTCCAGTCACTGAAAGACTTCTACTATCTTAGACAAAGTTCGCCAAACACATCAAAATTTCTAAGCACAGATTATATTCTTAAATCACAGACTAAACTCTCCACGCACTCAGTAAATTCCTCAGTCACTGACTAATTTCCCAAGTCACAGAACAAATTCCCATGTCACAGAATAAACTCCACACTCACAGACTAAATTCTCCCCTTACAGACATATTCTCCAGCCACCGGCTGAATGCCCCAGCCACCGGCTAAATGCCCCAGCCACCGGCTAAATGCCCCAGCCACCGGCTAAATGCCCCAGCCACCGGCTAAATGCCCCAGCCACCGGCTAAATGCCCCAGCCACCGGCTAAATGCCCCAGCCACCGGCTAAATGCCCCAGCCACCGGCTAAATGCCCCAGCCACCGGCTAATGCCCCAGCCACCGGCTAAATGCCCCAGGCACAGCATATAATCTCCAAGCACAGTCTAAATTCTCCAGGCACTGGCTAAATTCTCAGATCAATAACTACATTCTCCTGCCACAGAATAAAATCTCCAGTCACTGAAACACTTCTACCATCTTCGACTAAATTCACCAAACACATGAAAATCTCTAAGCACGGATTAAATTCTTAAATCACGGACTAAACTCTCCACCCACTCAGTAAATTTCCCAGTCAAAAGCTAAATTCCCAAGTCACAGAAGAAATTCCCCTCTGACAGAATAAATTCCAAAGGCACAGACCAGCTTCTCCTGGCACAGACCAACTTCTCCTGGCACAGACCAAAATCTCTAATCAGAGATTAAATTCTCCAGACACAGGCTACGTTCTGCAGTCACAGAGTAAACTCTCCTGTCACAGATTAATTATTGCAACCACACATTAAATTCTGCAGTCACAAACTAAATTCTCCACTCACAGAAGAAATTCTCCAGTCACAAACTACATTCTCCACGCACAGAAGAAATGCCCCAGGCACAGGCTAAATGCCCCAGGCACAGACCAAAATCTCTAATCAGAAATTAAATTCTCCAGACACAGACTACGTTCTCCAGTCACAAAGGAAACTCTCCTGTCACAGTAAATTACTCCAACCACACATTATATTCTCCAGTCAGAAACTAAGTTCTCCAGTCACAAACTAAATTCTCCAGTCACTGAAAGACTTTTACCATTTTAGACTATATTCACCAAACACATGAAAATCTCTAAGCACAAATTCTTAAATCACGGAGTAAATTCCCCAGGCACAGAGTAAATTCTCTAGTAACAGAATAAATTATCGAGTCATAGACTACATTCTCCAGTCACATAATAAATTATCGAGTCAAAGACTCAATTCTCCAGTCACACAATAAACTCCTATCATACAGCAAATTCCACAGTCAGAATAAATGCCCCACTCACTGACTAAATTCTCCAGTCACAGGCTTAATTTTGCCAGGCACAGACTAAATTCCCCAGGCACAGACTAAATTCCCCAGGCACAGACTAAATTCCCCAGGCACAGACTAAATTCCCCAGGCACAGACTAAATTCCCCAGGCACAGACTAAATTCCCCAGGCACAGACTAAATTCCCCAGGCACAGACTAAATTCCCCAGGCACAGACTAAATTCCCCAGGCACAGACTAAATTCCCCAGGCACAGACTAAATTCCCCAGGCACAGACTAAATTCCCCAGGCACAGACTAAATTCCCCAGGCACAGACTAAATTCCCCAGGCACAGACTAAATTCCCCAGGCACAGACTAAATTCCCCAGGCACAGACTAAATTCCCCAGGCACAGACTAAATTCCCCAGGCACAGACTAAATTCCCCAGGCACAGACTAAATTCCCCAGGCACAGACTAAATTCCCCAGGCACAGACTAAATTCCCCAGGCACAGACTAAATTCCCCAGGCACAGACTAAATTCCCCAGGCACAGACTAAATTCCCCAGGCACAGACTAAATTCCCCAGGCACAGACTAAATTCCCCAGGCACAGACTAAATTCCCCAGGCACAGACTAAATTCCCCAGGCACAGACTAAATTCCCCAGGCACAGACTAAATTCCCCAGTCACAGACCAAAATCACTAATCAGAGATTAGATTCTCCAAGCACAGACTAATTTCTCCAGGCACAGACCAAAATCTCTAATCAGAGATTAAATTCTCCAGACACAGGCTACGTTCTCCAGGCACAGAGTAAACTCTCCTGTCACAGATTAATTTCTGCAACCACACATTAAATTCTCCAGTCAGAAACTAAATTCTCCAGTCACTGTGTAAATTCCCAAGTCACAGAATAATTTCTCCAGTCACAGAATAAATTCTTCAGTCACTGAAAGACTTCTACCATCTTAGACTATATTCACCAAACACATGAAAATCTCTAAGCACAGATTAAATTCTTAAATCGCGGAGTAAATTCTCCACTCACTGAGTAAATTCCCAAGTCACAGAATAAATTCCCGTGTCACAGAATAAATTCCACACTCGCAGACTAAATTCTCCTCTCACTGATTATCTGTTCTGTAATATAATTATATATTATTATAATTATATAATTATAATATATAATTAATATGATATATAATAAATAATATTAACCTATTCTCCATTCACAGGCTAAATTCCCCAGTCACAAAGTAAATTCTCAGATCAATAATTATATTCTCCTGTCACAGAATAAATACTCCAGTCACTGAAAGACTTCTACTATCTTAGACAAAGTTCGCCAAACACATCAAAATTTCTAAGCACAGATTATATTCTTAAATCACAGACTAAACTCTCCACGCACTCAGTAAATTCCTCAGTCACTGACTAATTTCCCAAGTCACAGAACAAATTCCCATGTCACAGAATAAACTCCACACTCACAGACTAAATTCTCCCCTTACAGACATATTCTCCAGCCACCGGCTGAATGCCCCAGCCACCGGCTAAATGCCCCAGCCACCGGCTAAATGCCCCAGCCACCGGCTAAACGCCCCAGCCACCGGCTAAATGCCCCAGCCACCGGCTAAATGCCCCAGCCACCGGCTAAATGCCCCAGCCACCGGCTAAATGCCCCAGCCACCGGCTAAATGCCCCAGCCACCGGCTAAATGCCCCAGCCACCGGCTAAATGCCCCAGCCACCGGCTAAATGCCCCAGGCACAGCATATAATCTCCAAGCACAGTCTAAATTCTCCAGGCACTGGCTAAATTCTCAGATCAATAACTACATTCTCCTGCCACAGAATAAAATCTCCAGTCACTGAAACACTTCTACCATCTTCGACTAAATTCACCAAACACATGAAAATCTCTAAGCACGGATTAAATTCTTAAATCACGGACTAAACTCTCCACCCACTCAGTAAATTTCCCAGTCAAAAGCTAAATTCCCAAGTCACAGAAGAAATTCCCCTCTGACAGAATAAATTCCAAAGGCACAGACCAGCTTCTCCTGGCACAGACCAACTTCTCCTGGCACAGACCAAAATCTCTAATCAGAGATTAAATTCTCCAGACACAGGCTACGTTCTGCAGTCACAGAGTAAACTCTCCTGTCACAGATTAATTATTGCAACCACACATTAAATTCTGCAGTCACAAACTAAATTCTCCACTCACAGAAGAAATTCTCCAGTCACAAACTACATTCTCCACGCACAGAAGAAATGCCCCAGGCACAGGCTAAATGCCCCAGGCACAGACCAAAATCTCTAATCAGAAATTAAATTCTCCAGACACAGACTACGTTCTCCAGTCACAAAGGAAACTCTCCTGTCACAGTAAATTACTCCAACCACACATTATATTCTCCAGTCAGAAACTAAGTTCTCCAGTCACAAACTAAATTCTCCAGTCACTGAAAGACTTTTACCATTTTAGACTATATTCACCAAACACATGAAAATCTCTAAGCACAAATTCTTAAATCACGGAGTAAATTCCCCAGGCACAGAGTAAATTCTCTAGTAACAGAATAAATTATCGAGTCATAGACTACATTCTCCAGTCACATAATAAATTATCGAGTCAAAGACTCAATTCTCCAGTCACACAATAAACTCCTATCATACAGCAAATTCCACAGTCAGAATAAATGCCCCACTCACTGACTAAATTCTCCAGTCACAGGCTTAATTTTGCCAGGCACAGACTAAATTCCCCAGGCACAGACTAAATTCCCCAGGCACAGACTAAATTCCCCAGGCACAGACTAAATTCCCCAGGCACAGACTAAATTCCCCAGTCACAGACTAAATTCCCCAGTCACAGACTAAATTCCCCAGTCACAGACTAAATTCCCCAGTCACAGACTAAATTCCCCAGTCACAGACTAAATTCCCCAGTCACAGACTAAATTCCCCAGTCACAGACTAGATTCTCCAGGCGCAGACTAGATTCCCCAGGCACAGACCAAAATCACTAATCAGAGATTAGATTCTCCAAGCACAGACTAATTTCTCCAGGCACAGACCAAAATCTCTAATCAGAGATTAAATTCTCCAGACACAGGCTACGTTCTCCAGGCACAGAGTAAACTCTCCTGTCACAGATTAATTTCTGCAACCACACATTAAATTCTCCAGTCAGAAACTAAATTCTCCAGTCACTGTGTAAATTCCCAAGTCACAGAATAATTTCTCCAGTCACAGAATAAATTCTTCAGTCACTGAAAGACTTCTACCATCTTAGACTATATTCACCAAACACATGAAAATCTCTAAGCACAGATTAAATTCTTAAATCGCGGAGTAAATTCTCCACTCACTGAGTAAATTCCCAAGTCACAGAATAAATTCCCGTGTCACAGAATAAATTCCACACTCGCAGACTAAATTCTCCTCTCACTGATTATCTGTTCTGTAATATAATTATATATTATTATAATTATATAATTATAATATATAATTAATATGATATATAATAAATAATATTAACCTATTCTCCATTCACAGGCTAAATTCCCCAGTCACAAAGTAAATTCTCAGATCAATAATTATATTCTCCTGTCACAGAATAAATACTCCAGTCACTGAAAGACTTCTACTATCTTAGACAAAGTTCGCCAAACACATCAAAATTTCTAAGCACAGATTATATTCTTAAATCACAGACTAAACTCTCCACGCACTCAGTAAATTCCTCAGTCACTGACTAATTTCTCAAGTCACAGAACAAATTCCCATGTCACAGAATAAACTCCACACTCACAGACTAAATTCTCCCCTTACAGACATATTCTCCAGCCACCGGCTGAATGCCCCAGCCACCGGCTAAATGCCCCAGCCACCGGCTAAATGCCCCAGCCACCGGCTAAATGCCCCAGCCACCGGCTAAATGCCCCAGCCACCGGCTAAATGCCCCAGCCACCGGCTAAATGCCCCAGCCACCGGCTAAATGCCCCAGCCACCGGCTAAATGCCCCAGGCACAGCATATAATCTCCAAGCACAGTCTAAATTCTCCAGGCACTGGCTAAATTCTCAGATCAATAACTACATTCTCCTGCCACAGAATAAAATCTCCAGTCACTGAAACACTTCTACCATCTTCGACTAAATTCACCAAACACATGAAAATCTCTAAGCACGGATTAAATTCTTAAATCACGGACTAAACTCTCCACCCACTCAGTAAATTTCCCAGTCAAAAGCTAAATTCCCAAGTCACAGAAGAAATTCCCCTCTGACAGAATAAATTCCAAAGGCACAGACCAACTTCTCCTGGCACAGACCAACTTCTCCTGGCACAGACCAAAATCTCTAATCAGAGATTAAATTCTCCAGACACAGGCTACGTTCTGCAGTCACAGAGTAAACTCTCCTGTCACAGATTAATTACTGCAACCACACATTAAATTCTGCAGTCACAAACTAAATTCTCCACTCACAGAAGAAATTCTCCAGTCACAAACTACATTCTCCACGCACAGAAGAAATGCCCCAGGCACAGGCTAAATGCCCCAGGCACAGACCAAAATCTCTAATCAGAAATTAAATTCTCCAGACACAGACTACGTTCTCCAGTCACAAAGGAAACTCTCCTGTCACAGTAAATTACTCCAACCACACATTATATTCTCCAGTCAGAAACTAAGTTCTCCAGTCACAAACTAAATTCTCCAGTCACTGAAAGACTTTTACCATTTTAGACTATATTCACCAAACACATGAAAATCTCTAAGCACAAATTCTTAAATCACGGAGTAAATTCCCCAGGCACAGAGTAAATTCTCTAGTAACAGAATAAATTATCGAGTCATAGACTACATTCTCCAGTCACATAATAAATTATCGAGTCAAAGACTCAATTCTCCAGTCACACAATAAACTCCTATCATACAGCAAATTCCACAGTCAGAATAAATGCCCCACTCACTGACTAAATTCTCCAGTCACAGGCTTAATTTTGCCAGGCACAGACTAAATTCCCCAGGCACAGACTAAATTCCCCAGGCACAGACTAAATTCCCCAGGCACAGACTAAATTCCCCAGGCACAGACTAAATTCCCCAGTCACAGACTAAATTCCCCAGTCACAGACTAAATTCCCCAGTCACAGACTAAATTCCCCAGTCACAGACTAAATTCCCCAGTCACAGACTAAATTCCCCAGTCACAGACTAAATTCCCCAGTCACAGACTAAATTCCCCAGTCACAGACTAAATTCCCCAGTCACAGACTAGATTCTCCAGGCGCAGACTAGATTCCCCAGGCACAGACCAAAATCACTAATCAGAGATTAGATTCTCCAAGCACAGACTAATTTCTCCAGGCACAGACCAAAATATCTAATCAGAGATTAAATTCTCCAGACACAGACTACGTTCTCCAGGCACAGAGTAAACTCTCCTGTCACAGATTAATTTCTGCAACCACACATTAAATTCTCCAGTCAGAAACTAAATTCTCCAGTCACTGTGTAAATTCCCAAGTCACAGAATAATTTCTCCAGTCACAGAATAAATTCTTCAGTCACTGAAAGACTTCTACCATCTTAGACTATATTCACCAAACACATGAAAATCTCTAAGCACAGATTAAATTCTTAAATCGCGGAGTAAATTCTCCACTCACTGAGTAAATTCCCAAGTCACAGAATAAATTCCCGTGTCACAGAATAAATTCCACACTCGCAGACTAAATTCTCCTCTCACTGATTATCTGTTCTGTAATATAATTATATATTATTATAATTATATAATTATAATATATAATTAATATGATATATAATAAATAATATTAACCTATTCTCCATTCACAGGCTAAATTCCCCAGTCACAAAGTAAATTCTCAGATCAATAATTATATTCTCCTGTCACAGAATAAATACTCCAGTCACTGAAAGACTTCTACTATCTTAGACAAAGTTCGCCAAACACATCAAAATTTCTAAGCACAGATTATATTCTTAAATCACAGACTAAACTCTCCACGCACTCAGTAAATTCCTCAGTCACTGACTAATTTCTCAAGTCACAGAACAAATTCCCATGTCACAGAATAAACTCCACACTCACAGACTAAATTCTCCCCTTACAGACATATTCTCCAGCCACCGGCTGAATGCCCCAGGCACCGGCTAAATGCCCCAGGCACCGGCTAAATGCCCCAGCCACCGGCTAAATGCCCCAGCCACCGGCTAAATGCCCCAGCCACCGGCTAAATGCCCCAGCCACCGGCTAAATGCCCCAGGCACAGCATATAATCTCCAAGCACAGTCTAAATTCTCCAGGCACTGGCTAAATTCTCAGATCAATAACTACATTCTCCTGCCACAGAATAAAATCTCCAGTCACTGAAACACTTCTACCATCTTCGACTAAATTCACCAAACACATGAAAATCTCTAAGCACGGATTAAATTCTTAAATCACGGACTAAACTCTCCACCCACTCAGTAAATTTCCCAGTCAAAAGCTAAATTCCCAAGTCACAGAAGAAATTCCCCTCTGACAGAATAAATTCCAAAGGCACAGACCAACTTCTCCTGGCACGGACCAACTTCTCCTGGCACAGACCAAAATCTCTAATCAGAGATTAAATTCTCCAGACACAGGCTACGTTCTGCAGTCACAGAGTAAACTCTCCTGTCACAGATTAATTACTGCAACCACACATTAAATTCTGCAGTCACAAACTAAATTCTCCACTCACAGAAGAAATTCTCCAGTCACAAACTACATTCTCCACGCACAGAAGAAATGCCCCAGGCACAGGCTAAATGCCCCAGGCACAGACCAAAATCTCTAATCAGAAATTAAATTCTCCAGACACAGACTACGTTCTCCAGTCACAAAGGAAACTCTCCTGTCACAGTAAATTACTCCAACCACACATTATATTCTCCAGTCAGAAACTAAGTTCTCCAGTCACAAACTAAATTCTCCAGTCACTGAAAGACTTTTACCATTTTAGACTATATTCACCAAACACATGAAAATCTCTAAGCACAAATTCTTAAATCACGGAGTAAATTCCCCAGGCACAGAGTAAATTCTCTAGTAACAGAATAAATTATCGAGTCATAGACTAAATTCTCCAGTCACACAATAAACTCCTATCATACAGCAAATTCCACAGTCAGAATAAATGCCTCACTCACTGACTAAATTCTCCAGTCACAGACTGTTGCAGTGGTTCTTGCGGAAAACGAACTGTGAGCAATCCAGACAACTGACATTTGTAAAGTAGTGAGCCAAAGGCTGTGAGGCCCTACGTGGAGGTTACTTTAGGTCGCGTATGTGCAGAAAGCTTTGAGAGAGTTGGCACAGACAGTTCTTAAGAGGGATGCGTACGAAGGAACTGATAGCTTTGTACTGGAAACCACCTGCTGTTGTGGCCACAGCCTGGGAATCACTTACTCTTGTAACAACCAATCATAAAACTGTTGCTAAAGCTTGGCTAAAGAATGTAACCAATCAGATGTTATTGAATGTTCTAGTCTTCTGAGGCTTTTTCTATAAAAGACGCTGCTTGCCTGTAATCAATTGTCAACACTTGATCATATTGGTCAGAGTTCATTGTCCTTAATCTCCTGCAAATGGCGCCCGAACAGGGACTGCAGGCAGTCCAGGGGACCCTCAAATCTGCCTCCTGAAAGCTGGTCAAACGGTGAAGATCAGTGCAATTTGAGGGTGGAAGGTCCATTTGAAAGGGTTCCAGCAGCAGCAACTATCAATGACGGAGTGACACGCGTCTGTAGAACTATGGGTCCTGCAAAAGATCCACTTCAACAGGCAAGTGGTGGCCGGGGAGGAATGAGGGCTACTATAGCAGAAGATGAGATAGCAGTCCTGCAGATCCTTCAACACATCCTCTCTAAGAGAGGGATTAAATATGAAAAAGCCACCCTTAAAGGGTCGTTGCAATGGAGCAAAGATAAAGGGTTATTAAATGATGTGGATACGGCTTTGAACCCTCCACCTGGGAGGCTATAGGAGTTCGATTATGGGACACTGTCAGTAATGGTGGTAAAGCGGGAAAGGAAGCATGTAACTATTCCACGTTATGGAAGCTCATTCGTGAGATTTTGTGAGCGATGAAGTCGGAACAAGCTGCTGTAGTCTCTGCTAGTAGTGCTCTTTCCCTGTCTCCGTCAAAAAGTCCTGGTGACCCAGAAGCTGTGTCAGTTGGCGTTTCAAACCCAACAGACCATGTAAAACCACCCCTGCCAGCTTCGGTCGATCATGCGGTGAGTCCAAACCCCGACCAAAGTCATGATGATAGTCTCTCTGTGAAGGGAAATTGAGAAAAGGGGTGTGGCATGTCAGTCAACGAAAATGAGCTATCCACCTTTACTGGCTACTCCTGGGGAGTCAGGAGCCCAGCGCCCTCCCCCTCGCCCCCCTCCCGAACCTCGCCTCTACAGCTGCAAAAACTGACGACAGGAATGAGGGCAATCCTTTTCCCTGAGCCCTGTTAATCCCGAGAAAGGGCCTACTCTCAGATCACCTGAAACCTACGGAGAAAAATGTTTTAATTGCACTTGATAATGCTGAGACTCCTGAACAGAGACTGCTGTTGCTGCTCCTGAGATTCTGACGCTTGATAATTTTGATGCTGACCAGGATAGTCCTTTTGACCCCGTGCCTGTTAATCTGGAAAAAGTGCCTGATTTATATCCGTAAAGGGAGAAGCGAGACAGATGGGGGATGCAGTTATATTGTGTGTTTTCATGGTGGTATATGTGCCAGATCAAAACCTGCAGTAAGAAGGTCTCTCGTATGCTCTTATCAAAGATATTAGGCAAACAGTGATATGCAACTCATTTTACATAGTCTCTCTGTCATATTCATGTGGTAAATGTTGGCAAATATAAGTATGTTCACGTTTCTACCGAACCTTGCAGACCTTTATAGATACTGCTGGCCACTTCTTCCGATGTAGACTGGCCACCTGCGTCGGTATGAGTGTGCGTTTTGGTCAGTATAAAAGCCCAAGCCTCATGCGATGTAAGGGAGGCAGAGTCTCTGCAGGGACGCCTGCTGAGATTGAGCCTGCCACCTTGCACTGCGATGATGCCTCTCGGAGCTGGTTTTTTGTCTTCACAGGGTCATTGCACCACATTTGTACATGGGACCATGTAGTGGGAGTAATCATTATATGCATTTTGCATTTTAAATATTGTATTTGTAAGTGTGTTTGTGGGATCCCATGTGTGTGCGTTGAGGGCAGACGATTGTCTGTGTACTCATTTGTTGTCTAGTTTATGTAAAAAAAAAAAAGTTTTTTAATAGATAAGAAAGGGTTAATACAAAAGTGCTGTTGCCGGCAGGTATTTGTGGCTGCTGCTGAGTAGCTGCTGTGGAGCAGTCCTGCTTAGTGTGTTTAAGGTAACCTAGGGGTGAATCCAAGATTTGAAACAAAAACTGCTAACAGAAAAAGCAAAAGCGATAGCGCAACCACAAGCTTTACCAACCTCCACCCAAACAGCATCAGGGTGGCAGAGAAAACTTCTTATCTGTTAAAACAATGCTGTTTTTAGTGGTAATACATATGTGATTTGGAAGCATGTGGAAGTACTTCATGATGTCTATCAGAATGATAAGATTTCTTGGTTAGATGCACTTCTTACATCTTGGGGTTTTAATGGTTGGCTCACATCTCTGATAAAAGGTTTTCTGCATGATTTAGTAATGATTTTAGTAATAGTCTTGACCATAGTTATGATTGCACCTTGTATTTTGCAATATATTCGTGATATGATTGAAAAATCAGTAAAAGAGCTTTGGCGAAAAAAAAAGGGAAAGATGTGGATAATTTCTTGTTAGAGAACGGACATATGCCTGCTCTGAGTGAAAGTAACTATGCGCAGCTGGCCATGTAGCAGGGGTAGCTCCTGATTACCTTCGTGCAGCTGACCGTGTAAAAGAAGTAACTCCCGGATAGCTAATGAATCAAGAATGCAGGCCTAGAAGATAACAAGGAGCTTATTTTATAAGGAGGTTGCTAAATTGGGCTGTAAATCTTGCTTCCTTATAAAAACCACACTTTAGGTTCTCATGAAACATGTTAACCAATAGTATGCCTGTTGCTATGTTTATGTAACCAATCATAGATAGTGTATGCCATGTAGTTTGCTTCTGAAGCTGCTTCACATTCCTGTTTCATCAGAATGCCTTTGCTTTAAGGAAACTTTTTAACCTGACTTACTTCTCAAAAACTGATAACCTGCGGGAGGGGGCATATTTGTGTCTTCCTATCTACAGGTCTATGGCGGCTACCTGCAAAGTTTGTCAAGCCTTGCCATGAGCTGGACAGACGACTGGAAAAGCCCAATGCCTCAGCTACAGGAGCTGACCATAAATATCCTGAGCGGAATGAGACAGAAGAAGAGAGAAACGAATGACTGCACAACATCACTTAGAAGCAGCTGAAAAGTAACAGCTTGAATATGTCTGCTTGTAAAGTAGCTATTAGAAGACGTGATTTTGTGTACAAAACCACCTGTATTAACTAGCCAGTTGCTAATAAGAAATAACACATTCTATTGTATGGATTTGTCACTTGTAAAACAGATGTTAAAGCTTACAAATTTGCAGCAGCTGCTAGAAAATGCTAAGGCAAAAGACAGAAAGATTCTAATACAATAACAGTGTTATAAAGCAGGCAACGGAACAAATTGAGAGAGTGAGAGAACCTCGCTGTCTCTGGCATCTTCAACATGCTGCTGCACCCTGTGGCATACAAACTCTTAGCTGTAGAGTCTCAGCAACATTCTCAGCCACACATTCTGGGCCTGAGATTATTTGTTCCAAAGTCTCAGGCCCAGAGTCTCAGTCACAGAGTTTCAGACACAGTTTCAGCCGTAGTCCTAGCCATGGAGTCCGAGTCCCAGGTTCTCAGCCCCTGTCTGAGCCCTTAAGACTCAGTCCCTGAGTCTCAGCTTCAAAGTCTGAATCTCTGAGTCTCAAGAATCTGAGCCAGAGAAAGACAAGCAGAAAATTCGAGGCATGGAGGATCCACGGAGCAAACAGTGAGAAGATATGGAAGCAGCAGGACACTTACCAAATAGCCAGGAAGGAGCTTTGGTGCAGAGAGGGAGCAGCCACACAGCCAGATCCATTTAAGACAAAGTCTCAGCTGTGGCTTATCAGGGTGCTGTTATCCCAGCTGGTGGTTTGCCCCTCCCTTGCCCCAACCAATCGAGAGAGGGCTTGTGGGTGGGGCCTGTGATATATGAGGCACAGCCTCTGCTTGGGGAGCTCATTTGGGGTTCGGCTCTCGTCAGAGTAAGTTCTCTGGTGTTAGCTTAGCTTTTGTGATCTTAGAGGTTTGTGGTTTATTGGAGGTGTGACTTTCGTGTTTTTTTTAAAATGGTCTTGTCTCAGTTAAGATCTTCAGGCCATGTTAAGATTTACTAGTGCATGCACGAGTTTATACTTCTGTATAAAGGTTTTTTTTTAGGAGTTCTATTTGTAGGTGACAATGAGGCGAGCAAAATCCCATGGCCCTGGTCAGGGGGAGGAGTGGTGGCAAAAGTAATCTTTGTTCCACATGCCAATTAAATCATTTTTGTTTTATTTTGCAGTTGCCCAAGAGGTATACAGCTAGGGCAGGAGTATAGCGGTTACCTGACAAGGAGTTTTTCTCAAGGATAGCTTCGTACCTCAGGCCTCATAAACGATAAGTGAATGGAATGGGCCTGGAAAGGGGCAGGAAAGAGTCGTAAGGACAGTGAGGGAGAGAGGCCCTTAAAGAGAATGTCTCTTTGGGCAGGTTAGTATTCAGTTTGAAATTTGATCACTTGACGAAGCTAAAGCACAACTGCGGCTCGTGCCTCAGAGTCTGGAGTTCAGTCATCTCCCAGGGCATAGCTCCAGGTTGTTTCTACAGCTCTGCTAAATCGACGTATGTTTTCCCAGAGCCAACTACATCCGGCATTAGTCTGTGCTTGGAGAATTTAATCTCTGATTAGTGATTTTTGGCCTGTGCCTGGAGAATCTAGGCTGTGCCTGGAGATTATGTGCTGTGACTGGAGATTACATGCTGTGCCTGGGGAATTCACTCAGTGACTGGAGAATTTACTCAGTGACTGGAGTCTTTGTGTGTATGGAGAATTTGGCCCGCGACGGGGGGGGCGGAGGTGGCCCGCGACGGGGGGGGGACGGACTTGGTCCGTATGTGCTTTGCCATAGTAGTAACTTGTTACTGGATGAAGCAGGAGAAACTCTGCGTTGACAATGAGATGCAAGGACTGAGGTTGGCCAAATACTTCCTATCACAGTCAAGGGCAAGACTGGGTTGGCCTCTGTGTTTGCCATCAAGAAGAACCTTTAGCTCTGCTGCTGGCTGCAACCCAGCAGGTGCTGAGTGTTGGAGACGCATGCCATGCCAGACCTTGATGTGAGGGTGTCTCCACTGACACCTTTTCAATGGCAATCTGGGCCACAGCACAAGCTGGTGAAACTACTAAACATGTATTAAAACACTTCTATGGTTGTTTTGCAGTTATGGGAGTCCCTAGATGCATTAAACCGGATAATGGTCCTGCCTATATTGCAAAAGAGTTTACACATAATCAGTGGGGTATCCAACGTATTACCAGTATTCCACATTCACCCACCGGTCAAGCTATTGTTGAGCGTGCTCATTCTACCCAAAAATCTCTTCTCTTAAAACAAAAAGGGGGAGAGATGCTCCCACCTTCAGAAAGATTGGCCAAAGTATTGTATGTTTTGAATTATTTGTGATTAGCAGGGGACAGAAATGAACCGCCTATGGTTACTCATGGACTGGCTTTGCAGTCAGGAGTAACAAATAATCAGACAGAGAAAATCCTACTTAAGTATAATGACTTAAAATTCTAGACAAATGGAAAGGCCCCGCAGAGGTTAAATTAAAAGGTAGAGGATATATGTGTTTACTTACAGATAACGGACTTCGATGGATACCTGCTCGATGGGTGAAGCCATGGAAAGAATATGTGGACTCAGCAGAGCAACTACCTTGATAATTATTATGTGGACTTTAGCCATTGGGGAAAAATGGATTTCAAATCAGCCAAAAACTAATGTATGGGTAACTTTAGCAAATGTTACAGGTCAAGACTCTTTGTGTTTAGCAACATCATCTCCAGACGATCCATTCAGTACCTGTTTGGCTTGTATTTTAATTATACTGGGAAGATCAGTCACAAGCATGGTGGGTTAATGCCACCCTCTCAGTGTATAATAATCACAGTTTTTGGCATAACTATACTTCTCCTAACACATCTAAAGCCGCTAATAAACCCACTAACTTGCCTAACGGTTACTTCTTAATCTGTGGAGATGGTGCCTGGCCAGGGATTCCCTCCCACATCAAAAGAGGTCCATGTTGCTTGGGACGACTAACCCTACAAATGCCAAACCACTCACAACTTTTACAGATTAGATGCAGATACAATCACCGCAAAGAGAGAAGTTTGCATGCCTTTACTAAATCATGCGATGACAATGTTGTCATCAACAATCAGCCAGAGGAGAATTTAATCTGCGACACGGGAATTTAATCTGCGACACGGGAATTTACTCAGTGAGTGGAGAATTTAATCTCTGCTTAGAGATTTTCATGTGTTCGGTGAATTTAGTCTAAGATGGTAGAAGTCTTTCAGTGACGGGAGGACTTGGTTTCTGCCGGGGGGACTGACTTGGTTTCTGCCGGGGGGACTGACTTGGTTTCTGCCGGGGGGACTGACTTGGTTTCTGCCGGGGGGACTGACTTGGTTTCTGCCGGGGGGACTGACTTGGTTTCTGCCGGGGGGACTGACTTGGTTTCTGCCGGGGGGACTGACTTGGTTTCTGCCGGGGGGACTGACTTGGTTTCTGCCGGGGGGACTGACTTGGTTTCTGCCGGGGGGACAGGTTAATAGTATTTATTGTATGTAATACTAATTATATATTAATATACTAATATAATTATATATAATTATATCATATTAGAGAATAATCAGCGAGAGGAGAACTTATTCTGTGACATGGGAACTTACTTATTCTGTGACATGGGAACTTACTTATTCTGTGACATGGGAACTTACTTATTCTGTGACATGGGAACTTACTTATTCTGTGACATGGGATCTTACTTATTCTGTGACATGGGAACTTACTTACTTATTCTGTGACATGGGAACTTACTTACTTACTTATTCTGTGACATGGGAACTTACTTACTTACTTATTCTGTGACATGGGAACTTACTTACTTATTCTGTGACATGGGAACTTACTTACTTACTTATTCTGTGACATGGGAACTTACTTACTTACTTATTCTGTGACATGGGAACTTACTTACTTACTTATTCTGTGACATGGGAACTTACTTACTTACTTATTCTGTGACATGGGAACTTACTTACTTACTTATTCTGTGACATGGGAACTTACTTACTTACTTATTCTGTGACATGGGAACTTACTTACTTACTTATTCTGTGACATGGGAACTTACTTACTTACTTATTCTGTGACATGGGAACTTACTTACTTACTTATTCTGTGACATGGGAACTTACTTACTTACTTATTCTGTGACATGGGAACTTACTTATTCTGTGACATGGGAATCTACTCAGTGAGTGGAGAATTTAATCTGTGCTTAAGAGATTTTCATGTGTTTGGCGAATATAGCCTAAGATGGGAGAAGTCTTTCAGTGCCGGGAGGATTGAGTTTCTGCCGGGAGGATTGAGTTTCTGCCGGGAGGATTGAGTTTCTGCCGGGAGGATTGAGTTTCTGCCGGGAGGATTGAGTTTCTGCCGGGAGGATTGAGTTTCTGCCGGGAGGATTGAGTTTCTGCCGGGAGGATTGAGTTTCTGCCGGGAGGATTGAGTTTCTGCCGGGAGGATTGAGTTTCTGCCGGGAGGATTGAGTTTCTGCCGGGAGGATTGAGTTTCTGCCGGGAGGATAGGTTAATATTATTTATTATATGTAATACTAATTATATATTATTATACTAGTATAATTATATATAATCATATCATATTAGAGAATAATCAGCGAGAGGGGAATTTAGTCTGTGACATGGGAATTTAGTCTGTGACATGGGAATTTAGTCTGTGACATGGGAATTTAGTCTGTGACATGGGAATTTAGTCTGTGACATGGGAATTTAGTCTGTGACATGGGAATTTAGTCTGTGACATGGGAATTTAGTCTGTGACATGGGAATTTAGTCTGTGACATGGGAATTTAGTCTGTGACATGGGAATTTAGTCTGTGACATGGGAATTTAGTCTGTGACATGGGAATTTAGTCTGTGACATGGGAATTTAGTCTGTGACATGGGAATTTAGTCTGTGACATGGGAATTTAGTCTGTGACATGGGAATTTAGTCTGTGACATGGGAATTTAGTCTGTGACATGGGAATTTAGTCTGTGACATGGGAATTTAGTCTGTGACATGGGAATTTAGTCTGTGACATGGGAATTTAGTCTGTGACATGGGAATTTAGTCTGTGACATGGGAATTTAGTCTGTGACATGGGAATTTAGTCTGTGACATGGGAATTTAGTCTGTGACATGGGAATTTAGTCTGTGACATGGGAATTTAGTCTGTGACATGGGAATTTAGTCTGTGACATGGGAATTTAGTCTGTGCTTAGAGATTTTCATGTGTTAGGCGAAGACTTTCAGTGACGGGAGGATTTAGTTTCTGCCGGGAGGATTTAGTTTCTGCCGGGAGGATTTAGTTTCTGCCGGGAGGATTTAGTTTCTGCCGGGAGGATTTAGTTTCTGCCGGGAGGATTTAGTTTCTGCCGGGAGGATTTAGTTTCTGCCGGGAGGATTTAGTTTCTGCCGGGAGGATTTAGTTTCTGCCGGGAGGATTTAGTTTCTGCCGGGAGGATTTAGTTTCTGCCGGGAGGATTTAGTTTCTGCCGGGAGGATTTAGTTTCTGCCGGGAGGATTTAGTTTCTGCCGGGAGGATTTAGTTTCTGCCGGGAGGATTTAGTTTCTGCCGGGAGGATTTAGTTTCTGCCGGGAGGATTTAGTTTCTGCCGGGAGGATTTAGTTTCTGCCGGGAGGATTTAGTTTCTGCCGGGAGGATTTAGTTTCTGCCGGGAGGATTTAGTTTCTGCCGGGAGGATTTAGTTTCTGCCGGGAGGATTTAGTTTCTGCCGGGAGGATTTAGTTTCTGCCGGGAGGATTTAGTTTCTGCCGGGAGGATTTAGTTTCTGCCGGGAGGATTTAGTTTCTGCCGGGAGGATTTAGTTTCTGCCGGGAGGATTTAGTTTCTGCCGGGAGGATTTAGTTTCTGCCGGGAGGATTTAGTTTCTGCCGGGAGGATTTAGTTTCTGCCGGGAGGATTTAGTTTCTGCCGGGAGGATTTAGTTTCTGCCGGGAGGATTTAGTTTCTGCCGGGAGGATTTAGTTTCTGCCGGGAGGATTTAGTTTCTGCCGGGAGGATTTAGTTTCTGCCGGGAGGATTTAGTTTCTGCCGGGAGGATTTAGTTTCTGCCGGGAGGATTTAGTTTCTGCCGGGAGGATTTAGTTTCTGCCGGGAGGATTTAGTTTCTGCCGGGAGGATTTAGTTTCTGCCGGGAGGATTTAGTTTCTGCCGGGAGGATTTAGTTTCTGCCGGGAGGATTTAGTTTCTGCCGGGAGGATTTAGTTTCTGCCGGGAGGATTTAGTTTCTGCCGGGAGGATTTAGTTTCTGCCGGGAGGATTTAGTTTCTGCCGGGAGGATTTAGTTTCTGCCGGGAGGATTTAGTTTCTGCCGGGAGGATTTAGTTTCTGCCGGGAGGATTTAGTTTCTGCCGGGAGGATTTAGTTTCTGCCGGGAGGATTTAGTTTCTGCCGGGAGGATTTAGTTTCTGCCGGGAGGATTTAGTTTCTGCCGGGAGGATTTAGTTTCTGCCGGGAGGATTTAGTTTCTGCCGGGAGGATTTAGTTTCTGCCGGGAGGATTTAGTTTCTGCCGGGAGGATTTAGTTTCTGCCGGGAGGATTTAGTTTCTGCCGGGAGGATTTAGTTTCTGCCGGGAGGATTTAGTTTCTGCCGGGAGGATTTAGTTTCTGCCGGGAGGATTTAGTTTCTGCCGGGAGGATTTAGTTTCTGCCGGGAGGATTTAGTTTCTGCCGGGAGGATTTAGTTTCTGCCGGGAGGATTTAGTTTCTGCCGGGAGGATTTAGTTTCTGCCGGGAGGATTTAGTTTCTGCCGGGAGGATTTAGTTTCTGCCGGGAGGATTTAGTTTCTGCCGGGAGGATTTAGTTTCTGCCGGGAGGATTTAGTTTCTGCCGGGAGGATTTAGTTTCTGCCGGGAGGATTTAGTTTCTGCCGGGAGGATTTAGTTTCTGCCGGGAGGATTTAGTTTCTGCCGGGAGGATTTAGTTTCTGCCGGGAGGATTTAGTTTCTGCCGGGAGGATTTAGTTTCTGCCGGGAGGATTTAGTTTCTGCCGGGAGGATTTAGTTTCTGCCGGGAGGATTTAGTTTCTGCCGGGAGGATTTAGTTTCTGCCGGGAGGATTTAGTTTCTGCCGGGAGGATTTAGTTTCTGCCGGGAGGATTTAGTTTCTGCCGGGAGGATTTAGTTTCTGCCGGGAGGATTTAGTTTCTGCCGGGAGGATTTAGTTTCTGCCGGGAGGATTTAGTTTCTGCCGGGAGGATTTAGTTTCTGCCGGGAGGATTTAGTTTCTGCCGGGAGGATTTAGTTTCTGCCGGGAGGATTTAGTTTCTGCCGGGAGGATTTAGTTTCTGCCGGGAGGATTTAGTTTCTGCCGGGAGGATTTAGTTTCTGCCGGGAGGATTTAGTTTCTGCCGGGAGGATTTAGTTTCTGCCGGGAGGATTTAGTTTCTGCCGGGAGGATTTAGTTTCTGCCGGGAGGATTTAGTTTCTGCCGGGAGGATTTAGTTTCTGCCGGGAGGATTTAGTTTCTGCCGGGAGGATTTAGTTTCTGCCGGGAGGATTTAGTTTCTGCCGGGAGGATTTAGTTTCTGCCGGGAGGATTTAGTTTCTGCCGGGAGGATTTAGTTTCTGCCGGGAGGATTTAGTTTCTGCCGGGAGGATTTAGTTTCTGCCGGGAGGATTTAGTTTCTGCCGGGAGGATTTAGTTTCTGCCGGGAGGATTTAGTTTCTGCCGGGAGGATTTAGTTTCTGCCGGGAGGATTTAGTTTCTGCCGGGAGGATTTAGTTTCTGCCGGGAGGATTTAGTTTCTGCCGGGAGGATTTAGTTTCTGCCGGGAGGATTTAGTTTCTGCCGGGAGGATTTAGTTTCTGCCGGGAGGATTTAGTTTCTGCCGGGAGGATTTAGTTTCTGCCGGGAGGATTTAGTTTCTGCCGGGAGGATTTAGTTTCTGCCGGGAGGATTTAGTTTCTGCCGGGAGGATTTAGTTTCTGCCGGGAGGATTTAGTTTCTGCCGGGAGGATTTAGTTTCTGCCGGGAGGATTTAGTTTCTGCCGGGAGGATTTAGTTTCTGCCGGGAGGATTTAGTTTCTGCCGGGAGGATTTAGTTTCTGCCGGGAGGATTTAGTTTCTGCCGGGAGGATTTAGTTTCTGCCGGGAGGATTTAGTTTCTGCCGGGAGGATTTAGTTTCTGCCGGGAGGATTTAGTTTCTGCCGGGAGGATTTAGTTTCTGCCGGGAGGATTTAGTTTCTGCCGGGAGGATTTAGTTTCTGCCGGGAGGATTTAGTTTCTGCCGGGAGGATTTAGTTTCTGCCGGGAGGATTTAGTTTCTGCCGGGAGGATTTAGTTTCTGCCGGGAGGATTTAGTTTCTGCCGGGAGGATTTAGTTTCTGCCGGGAGGATTTAGTTTCTGCCGGGAGGATTTAGTTTCTGCCGGGAGGATTTAGTTTCTGCCGGGAGGATTTAGTTTCTGCCGGGAGGATTTAGTTTCTGCCGGGAGGATTTAGTTTCTGCCGGGAGGATTTAGTTTCTGCCGGGAGGATTTAGTTTCTGCCGGGAGGATTTAGTTTCTGCCGGGAGGATTTAGTTTCTGCCGGGAGGATTTAGTTTCTGCCGGGAGGATTTAGTTTCTGCCGGGAGGATTTAGTTTCTGCCGGGAGGATTTAGTTTCTGCCGGGAGGATTTAGTTTCTGCCGGGAGGATTTAGTTTCTGCCGGGAGGATTTAGTTTCTGCCGGGAGGATTTAGTTTCTGCCGGGAGGATTTAGTTTCTGCCGGGAGGATTTAGTTTCTGCCGGGAGGATTTAGTTTCTGCCGGGAGTTTTTGTTAATATTATTTAGTATATGTAATACTAATTATATATTATTATACTAATATAATTATACATAATTATATCATATTAGAGAATAGATAATCCGTGAGAGGAGAATTTAGTCTGTGTCATGGGACTTCTTTAGTCTGTGTCATGGGACTTCTTTAGTCTGTGTCATGGGACTTCTTTAGTCTGTGTCATGGGACTTCTTTAGTCTGTGTCATGGGACTTCTTTAGTCTGCGTCATGGGACTTCTTTAGTCTGCGTCATGGGACTTCTTTAGTCTGTGACATGGGAACTTGGGAACTTAGTCTGCGACATGGGAACATAGTCTGCGACATGGGAACTAACTTAGTCTGCGACATGGGAACTAACTTAGTCTGCGACATGGGAACTAACTTAGTCTGCGACATGGGAACTAACTTAGTCTGCGACATGGGAACTAACTTAGTCTGCGACATGGGAACTAACTTAGTCTGCGACATGGGATCTAACTTAGTCTGCGACATGGGATCTAACTTAGTCTGCGACATGGGATCTAACTTAGTCTGCGACATGGGATCTAACTTAGTCTGCGACATGGGAACTAACTTAGTCTGCGACATGGGAACTAACTTAGTCTGCGACATGGGAACTTACTTAGTCTGCGACATGGGAACTTTTAGTCTGCGACATGGGAACTTTTAGTCTGCGACATGGGAACTTTTAGTCTGCGACATGGGAACTTTTAGTCTGCGACATGGGAACTTAGTCTGCGACATGGGAACTTTTAGTCTGCGACATGGGAACTTAATCTGTGCTTAGAGATTTTCATGTGTTTGGCGAATTTAGTCTAAGATGGTAGAAGTCTTTCAGTGCCGGGAGGATTGAGTGAGTTTCTGCCGGGAGGATTGAGTGAGTTTCTGCCGGGAGGATTGAGTGAGTTTCTGCCGGGAGGATTGAGTGAGTTTCTGCCGGGAGGATTGAGTGAGTTTCTGCCGGGAGGATTGAGTGAGTTTCTGCCGGGAGGATTGAGTGAGTTTCTGCCGGGAGGATTGGTTAATATTATTTATTATATGTAATACTAATTATATATTATTATACTAGTATAATTATATATAATCATATCATATTAGAGATTAATCAGCGTGAGGAGAATTTATTCTGTGACATGGGAATTTATTCTGTGACATGGGAATTTACTCAGTGAGTGGAGAATTTAATCTGTGCTTAGAGATTTTCATGTGTTTGGCGAATTTAGTCTAAGATGGTAGACGTCTTTCAGTGACTGGAGGATTTAGTTTCTGCCGGGAGGATAAGTTAATATTATTTATTATATGTAACTCCGGGCCACTCTGAAGCAGTTTCTCATACACGAATTCTTGGTTTCGAAACCCGCAGAAAAATAGCAGTGTCCGAAAGACGCTACTCCCTCTCTGAAGCTGACTCTACGCATTGAAGCCGTGAAACCTTCATTTTAGGCACTTATTATTCTTTGACTTGAAATTACAATGGAGTACTTCGTGGTGCCTGCTAAGAGCTTTCCTGAAGCCGAGTTGAGAGGCACGAATGATTGGCCTCTGCTCCCACAGACGAGGAGCCAGGAGTGAAGGGTGCTGCTGGACCTCTTCTGCCCACAGCAACATTTCGAATGGCGTCACAAGTGTTGCTGTCACTCCTCGCCTTCTCATCTCAAGAAAGTCCATGTGTTGGTTGTGCTCCTGGGGACTATGAAGCTGTTTGACACTCACTAGTGATTGGATCTACTCACGGAGATGAATAGCAGTGCCGGAAAGATGCTGGTCCCTCTCTGAAGCTGACTCGACGCATTGAGCGGTGCAATCTACTTTTCAACAACCTCATGTTCTTCATGTGCAAAGGCCCTGGAGTACTTCGGTGGTCCCTGCTAACAGCTTTTGTGAAGGCAAGTTGGGGTGCAAAAAATGCTAAGCCTCTGCTCCCACAGACGAGGAGCCAGGAGTGAAGGGTGCTGCTGGACCTCTTCTGCGCGTAGCAGCAACCTTCGAAAAGTTGATACTTTGTGATACTCCATGCTTTCCGTCCGAAAGTCCGAGTACATGCGTGGGTCGCTCTCCGGGCCACTCTGAAGCAGTTTCTCATACACGAATTCTTTTTTTCGGAACACGCAGAAAAATAGCAGTGTCCGAAGGACGCTGCTCCCTCTCTGAAGCTGACTCTACGCATTGAGCGGTGCAACCTAAACCTCAGGTACTTTCCTGTGAAAAGGCCCTGGAGAACTTCATGGTGCCTGCTAATGGCTTTCTTGAAGGCCAGTTGGGAGAGTCGAATGCTAAGCCTCTGCTCCCAGAGATGAAGAGCCAGGAGTGAAGGGTGCTGCTGGACCTCTTCTGCGCGTAGCAGCAACCTTCGGACCGGTGATACTTTGTGCCACTCCATGCTTTCCGTCCGAAAGTCCGAGTACATACGTGGGTCGCTCTCCGGGCCACTCTGAAGCAGTTTCTCATACACGAATTTTTGGTTCCGGAACCCGCAGAAAAATAGTAGTGTCCGAAAGACGCTGCTCCCTCTCTGAAGCTGACTCTACGCATTGAAGCGGTGCAATCTACTTTTCAACAACCTCATGTTCTTTCATGTGAAAAGGCCCTGGAGTACTTCGGTGGTCCCTGCTAACAGCTTTTCTGAAGGCAAGTTGGGGTGCAAAAAAATGCTAAGCCTCTGCTCCCAGAGATGAGGAGCCAGGAGTGAAGGGTGCTGCTGGACCTCTTCTGCCCACAGCAACATTTCGAATGGCGTTACAAGTGTTTCTGTCACTCCTCGCCTTCTCATCTTAAGAAAGTCCATGTGTTGGTCGTGCTCCTGTCGATTCGGCAGCTGTTTGTCACGCAAGAGTGATTGGCCTCTACTCACGGACACGAATAGCAGTGTCGCAAAGATGCTGCTCCCTCTCTGAAGCTGACTCTACGCATTGAAGCCGTGCAACCTAAACCTCATGTTCTTTCATGTGAAAGGTCCCTGGAGTACTTCGGTGTGCCTGCTAACAGCTTTCCTGAAGGCAAGTTGGGACACACGAATGCTAAGCCTCTGCTCCCAGAGATAAGGAGCCAGGAGTGAAGGGTGCTGCTGGAGCTCTTCTGCCCACAGCAACATTTCGAATGGCGCCACAAATGTTTCTGTCACTCCTCGCCTTCTCATCTTAAGTCCATGTGTTGGTCGTGCTCCTGTCAATTCTGCAGCTGTCACGCACGAGTGATTGGCCTCTACTCACGGAGACGAATAGCAGTGTCGCAAAGATGCTGCTCCCTCTCTGAAGCTGACTCTACGCATTGAAGCGGTGCAACCTACTATACAAGCAGCTCATGTTCTTTCATGTGAAAGGGCACTGGAGTACTTTGGTGGTGCCTGCTAACAGCTTTCCTGAAGGCAAGTTGGGACGCCCGAATGATAAGCCTCTGCTCCCAGAGATGAAGAGCCAGGAGTGAAGGGTGCTGCTGGACTTCTGCACGCGGCAGCAACCTTCGGAACGGTGATACTTTGTGATACTCCATGCTTTTCGTCTGAAAGTCTGAGTACATACGTGGGTCGCTCTCCGGGCAACTCTGAAGTAGTTTCTCATACATGAATTTTAGGTTTCGGAACCCGCAGAAAAATAGCAGGGTCGGAAAGATGCTGCTCCCTCTCTGAAGCTGACTCTACGCATTGAAGCCGTGCAACCTGCATTTTAGGCACTTAGTGTTCTTTCACTTGAAAGGGCACTTGAGTACTTCGTGGTGCCTGGTAACAGCTTTCCTGAAGCCGAGTTGAGAGCCACGAATGATTGGCCTCTGCTCCCACGGATGAGGAGCCAGGACTGAAGGGTGCTGCTGGACCCCTTCTGAGCACAGCAAAAATTCAAATGGCGTCACAAGTGTTGTTGTCACTCCTCTCCTTCTCATCTCAAAAAAGTCCATGTTTTGGTCGTGCTCCTGTCGATTCTGAAGCTGTTTGTCACGCACGAGTGATTGGCCTCTACTCCGGCAGACGAATAGCAGTGTCGGAAAGATGCTGCTCCCTCTCTGAAGCTGACTCTACGCATTGATGCGGTGCATCCTACATTTCAGGCACTCCGTTTTATCTCATCTGAAAGGCCACTTGAGTGTATCTTTGGTGCCTGATAACAGTTTTCCTGAAGCCGAGTTGTGATGCACGATTGATTGGCCTCTACGCCAACAGATGAGGAGCCAGGATTGAAGGGAGCTACTGGGCCTCTTTGCACGCAGTAAGCTTTGCAACAGTGCCACCTCCATTGCAGTTGCTCCTTCCTTTTTTACGTCAAAGTCCTTTTGAATTCACCTGTGATGCCCGCTCCCAGTCGTCCTGAGGCCGAGTATGTAGGTCACGAATGATTGGCCTCTGCTACCACAGAGGAAGAGCCAGGACTGAAATGTGCTGCTGGACCTCTTCTGCACACTGTAGTCTTTGCAAGACCGCCACCTGCATTGCATTCACTTCTTGCTTTCATATCATAAGGTCTATTTGAATAGACCTGTGCTACCCAGTCCCAGGCGTCCTGAAGCGGAGTATGCTGTGCACGAATGATCGGCCTCTGTTCCCTCAGACGAAGTGCCAAGACTGAATGGTCCTGGTGGACCTTTTCTGCCCACAGCAACATTTCGAAAGGCGCCACAAATGTTGCTGTCACTCCTTGCATTCTGATCTGAAAGTCCATATGTTGGTCACTCAACTGGCCATTCTGAGGCTGTTTGTCACGCACAACTCATTGGCTTCGGCTCTCGCTGAAAAATAGCAGTGCCGGAAAGATGCTGCTCCCTCTCTAAAGCTGACTCTACGCATTGAAGCGGTGCAACCTACATTTCAGGCACACAGTGTTCTTTCATTTGAAAGGCCACTTGAGTACGTCGGTGTTGCCTGCTAACAGCTTTCCTGAAGCCGAGTTGTGAGGCACGAATGTTAAGCCTCTGCTCCCACAGATGAAGAGCCAGGAGTGAAGGCTGCTGCTGGACCTCTTCTGCCCACAGCAACCTTTCGAACGGTGATACTTGATTTAGTACCACTCCTTGCTTTCTCGTTCTGAAGTCTATGAGTTCATATGTGGGTCGCCCTCCCTGCCATTTTGAAGGTGTTTGTCACACACGACTTTTTGGCTTCGGCTCAGGCAGAAAAATAGCAGCCCTGTTGGGACTGGGAGTTTGAGGGCAGCCATATTGGTGAGGCGCCCTTGTCGTGACGGAACCTGCGCCATCTTGAGTGCAGCTCCCAGGGGCAGCCATTTTGGTGAGGCGCCATTGTCACCAATGAACAGGCGCCATCTTGAGTGCAGCTCCCGGGGGCGGCCATATTGGTGAGGGGCCTTTGGCGCCATTGTTTACCCGCCATTTTTCCGTATTGAGGCCAGCCCCTCCCTCCTGCCGACTCATGCCCTCCCCCATCATGGCTGCCGCGTTGCCGTGGTAACGGCAGCACCGCACCTGCGCCGCCACCATTTTGCCTTCCAAGATGGCGCTGGGGAAGCCTCTGCTCTCATCCTGTTCCCTCCTGCAGGGAGTTGCAGCGCTTGGGACACGGCCGTGCCCCTGCTCGGCATCACAGCCCCCCTCCTCCGGGAGCCGGCGTCGCTGCTTCCTGGGGCCGGCATCCATCTCCAGCATGGCACCACCATCCTGGCATTCAAGGTACGGACACTGGGGGATAGGGAGACACATAGGGAGCCATAGAGAGACACTGGGGGTGCTGCGATCCACAGAGACCTCATAGAAACTCCATAGGGACACACACGGGGGTGGTGAGGTGGTGGACATAGAGACATATAGGGACCAGTAGAGAGACAATGGGGAGGCTGCGACCCATAGAGACTCCATAGAAACTCCTGAGGGAGACATTTGGGCAATGGGGTGGTTTGGACATAGAGACATATAGGGACCCATAGAGAGACATTGTGGGGGGCTGGAACCCCTTCGAGCCGCCATAGAATCCTTATAGGGAAAAACTAGGTGTGG
This sequence comes from Myiopsitta monachus, assembly GCA_017639245.1. NCBI lineage: Eukaryota > Metazoa > Chordata > Aves > Psittaciformes > Psittacidae > Myiopsitta > Myiopsitta monachus. The sequence continues at coordinate 36,514 of JAESHU010000179.1, read as the reverse complement.
GGGGTATTGTCAAAGAGACACAAAGGTACCCCTAGAGAAACACTGGGGGGGTCTGTGATCCATAGAGACCCCATAGAAACTCCATATGGAGATGCTGGGTGGGGGTATTGACAAAGAGGCACAAAGGGACCCATAGAGAGACACTGAGGGGGGTCTGGGACCCCTTAGAGACCTCCTCGGGACTCCATAGGGACATACAGGGGAGATTATGGACATGGAGATGCATAGGGACCCATAGTGAGACACTCGCGGGGGCTGCGACCCAGAGATACCCCAGAGAAACTCTATAGGGACACATTATGTGGGATGGATATAGAGACACATAGGGACCCATAGGGAGACATTGGGGGTGCTGGTACCCCTTACAGACCCCATAGAAACTCCATAGGTACACACTGTGTGGGATTGTATGGACATAGCGACACATAGGGACCCATAGAGAGACACTGGTAGGGGCTGCGACCCATAGAGACCCCATAGAAACTCCATAAAGACACACTTGTTTGGGGTATGGACAGAGGGGCATATAGGGATCCATAGAGAAACACCACGGGGGGCTGGGACCCATAGAGGCCCCATAGAAATTCCATCGAGAGACACTGGTGGGGGGAATGGGCATAGAGACACTTAGGGACCCATAGAAAGACATTGGGGGAGCTGCGCCCTGTAGAGCACCCATAGAAACTGCATAGGGGCACACTGGGTGGGGTATTGACATAGAGACACATAGGGACCCTTAGAGAAACATTGAGGGCGTTCGGGCCCATAGAGGCCCCATAGAAGCTCCGTAGAGACACATTGGGGGGGGGGGGGTATGGAGACAGAGACCCATAGGGACCCATAGAGAGACATTGGATGGAGGGCTGGGACCAATAGAGCATCATAGAACCTCGATAGGGACACATGGGACGGTTGAACATGGAGATACATAGGGACCCACAGAGAGACACTGCGGGGGCTTGGACCCATAGAGACCCCATAGAAACTCTATAGGGAGACACTGGGGGGGGGGGAATTGTCATAGAGACATATAGGGACCCATAGAGAGACATATAGACATAGAGGGGGCTGGGACACATAGAGATACCATAGAAACTCCACTGGGAGACATTGGGGGGGTTGCGACCAATAGAGCCCCCAAAGAAACTACATAGGGACACGATGGGTGGGGGTATGGACATAGAGACACATAGAGAACTGTAGAGAGATACTAGGGGGTGCTGGGACCCATACAGCCCCCATAGGAGCTGCATAGGGACACACTGGGGGGAGGTTTGGACATAAAGACACATAGGGACCCATAGAGAGAGACAGGGGGTTGGGACCCATAGAGCTCCCATAGAACCTCCATAGCACAGACCAACTTCTCCAGGCACAGACCAAATCTCTAATCAGAGATTAAATTCTCCAGACACAGACTACGTTCTGCAGTCACAGAGTAAACTCTCCTGTCACAGATTCATTTGTCCAACCACACGTTAAATTCTCCAGTCACAAACTAAATTCTCCAGTCACAAACTAAATTCTCCACTCACAGGCGAAATGCCCCAGGCACAGGCTAAATGCCCCAGGCACAGGCTAAATGCCCCAGGCACAGGCTAAATGCCCCAGGCACAGGCTAAATGCCCCAGGCACAGGCTAAATGCCCCAGGCACAGGCTAAATGCCCCAGGCACAGACCAAAATCTCTAATCAGAAATTAAATTCTCCAGACACAGACTACGTTCTCCAGTCACAAAGGAAACTCTCCTGTCACAGTAAATTACTCCAACCACACATTATATTCTCCAGTCAGAAACTAAATTCTCCAGTCACTGAAAGACTTTCAGCATCTTAGACTATATTCACCAAACACATGAAAATCTCTAAGCACAGATTAAGTTCTTAAATCACGGAGTGAATTCCCCAGGAACAGACTAAATTCTCTAGTAACAGAATAAATTATCGAGTCATAGACTACATTCTCCAGTCACATAATAAATTATCGAGTAAAAGACTCAATTCTCCAGTCACACAATAAACAACTATCATACAGCAAATTCCACAGTCAGAATAAATGCCCCACTCACTGACTAAATTCTCCAGTCACAGGCTTAATTCCCCAGTCACAGACTAAATTCCCCAGGCACAGACTAAATTCCCCAGGCACAGACTAAATTCCCCAGGCACAGACTAAATTCCCCAGGCACAGACTAAATTCCCCAGGCACAGACTAAATTCCCCAGGCACAGACTAAATTCCCCAGGCACAGACTAAATTCCCCAGGCACAGACTAAATTCCCCAGGCACAGACTAAATTCCCCAGGCACAGACTAAATTCCCCAGTCACAGACTAGATTCCCCAGTCACAGACTAGATTCCCCAGTCACAGACTAGATTCCCCAGTCACAGACTAGATTCCCCAGTCACAGACTAGATTCCCCAGTCACAGACTAGATTCCCCAGTCACAGACTAGATTCCCCAGGCGCAGGCCAAAATCACTAATCAGAGATTAGATTCTCCAAGCACAGACTAATTTCTCCAGGCACAGACCAAAATCTCTAATCAGAGATTAAATTCTCCAGACACAGGCTACGTTCTCCAGGCACAGAGTAAACTCTCCTGTCACAGATTAATTTCTGCAACCACACATTAAATTCTCCAGTCAGAAACTAAATTCTCCAGTCACTGTGTAAATTCCCAAGTCACAGAATAATTTCTCCAGTCACAGAATAAATTCTTCAGTCACTGAAAGACTTCTACCATCTTAGACTATATTCACCAAACACATGAAAATCTCTAAGCACAGATTAAATTCTTAAATCGCGGAGTAAATTCTCCACTCACTGAGTAAATTCCCAAGTCACAGAATAAATTCCCGTGTCACAGAATAAATTCCACACTCGCAGACTAAATTCTCCTCTCACTGGTTATCTGTTCTGTAATATAATTATATATTATTATAATTATATAATTATAATATATAATTAATATGATATATAATAAATAATATTAACCTATTCTCCATTCACAGGCTAAATTCCCCAGTCACAAAGTAAATTCTCAGATCAATAATTATATTCTCCTGTCACAGAATAAATACTCCAGTCACTGAAAGACTTCTACTATCTTAGACAAAGTTCGCCAAACACATCAAAATTTCTAAGCACAGATTATATTCTTAAATCACAGACTAAACTCTCCACGCACTCAGTAAATTCCTCAGTCACTGACTAATTTCCCAAGTCACAGAACAAATTCCCATGTCACAGAATAAACTCCACACTCACAGACTAAATTCTCCCCTTACAGACATATTCTCCAGCCACCGGCTGAATGCCCCAGCCACCGGCTGAATGCCCCAGCCACCGGCTGAATGCCCCAGCCACCGGCTGAATGCCCCAGCCACCGGCTAATGCCCCAGCCACCGGCTGAATGCCCCAGCCACCGGCTAAATGCCCCAGCCACCGGCTAAATGCCCCAGCCACCGGCTGAATGCCCCAGCCACCGGCTGAATGCCCCAGCCACCGGCTAAATGCCCCAGCCACCGGCTAAATGCCCCAGGCACAGCATATAATCTCCAAGCACAGTCTAAATTCTCCAGGCACTGGCTAAATTCTCAGATCAATAACTACATTCTCCTGCCACAGAATAAAATCTCCAGTCACTGAAACACTTCTACCATCTTCGACTAAATTCACCAAACACATGAAAATCTCTAAGCACGGATTAAATTCTTAAATCACGGACTAAACTCTCCACCCACTCAGTAAATTTCCCAGTCAAAAGCTAAATTCCCAAGTCACAGAAGAAATTCCCCTCTGACAGAATAAATTCCAAAGGCACAGACCAGCTTCTCCTGGCACAGACCAACTTCTCCTGGCACAGACCAAAATCTCTAATCAGAGATTAAATTCTCCAGACACAGGCTACGTTCTGCAGTCACAGAGTAAACTCTCCTGTCACAGATTAATTATTGCAACCACACATTAAATTCTGCAGTCACAAACTAAATTCTCCACTCACAGAAGAAATTCTCCAGTCACAAACTACATTCTCCACGCACAGAAGAAATGCCCCAGGCACAGGCTAAATGCCCCAGGCACAGACCAAAATCTCTAATCAGAAATTAAATTCTCCAGACACAGACTACGTTCTCCAGTCACAAAGGAAACTCTCCTGTCACAGTAAATTACTCCAACCACACATTATATTCTCCAGTCAGAAACTAAGTTCTCCAGTCACAAACTAAATTCTCCAGTCACTGAAAGACTTTTACCATTTTAGACTATATTCACCAAACACATGAAAATCTCTAAGCACAAATTCTTAAATCACGGAGTAAATTCCCCAGGCACAGAGTAAATTCTCTAGTAACAGAATAAATTATCGAGTCATAGACTACATTCTCCAGTCACATAATAAATTATCGAGTCAAAGACTCAATTCTCCAGTCACACAATAAACTCCTATCATACAGCAAATTCCACAGTCAGAATAAATGCCCCACTCACTGACTAAATTCTCCAGTCACAGGCTTAATTTTGCCAGGCACAGACTAAATTCCCCAGGCACAGACTAAATTCCCCAGGCACAGACTAAATTCCCCAGGCACAGACTAAATTCCCCAGGCACAGACTAAATTCCCCAGGCACAGACTAAATTCCCCAGGCACAGACTAAATTCCCCAGTCACAGACTAAATTCCCCAGTCACAGACTAAATTCCCAGTCACAGACTAAATTCCCCAGTCACAGACTAAATTCCCCAGTCACAGACTAAATTCCCCAGTCACAGACTAAATTCCCCAGTCACAGACTAGATTCTCCAGGCGCAGACTAGATTCCCCAGGCACAGACCAAAATCACTAATCAGAGATTAGATTCTCCAAGCACAGACTAATTTCTCCAGGCACAGACCAAAATCTCTAATCAGAGATTAAATTCTCCAGACACAGGCTACGTTCTCCAGGCACAGAGTAAACTCTCCTGTCACAGATTAATTTCTGCAACCACACATTAAATTCTCCAGTCAGAAACTAAATTCTCCAGTCACTGTGTAAATTCCCAAGTCACAGAATAATTTCTCCAGTCACAGAATAAATTCTTCAGTCACTGAAAGACTTCTACCATCTTAGACTATATTCACCAAACACATGAAAATCTCTAAGCACAGATTAAATTCTTAAATCGCGGAGTAAATTCTCCACTCACTGAGTAAATTCCCAAGTCACAGAATAAATTCCCGTGTCACAGAATAAATTCCACACTCGCAGACTAAATTCTCCTCTCACTGATTATCTGTTCTGTAATATAATTATATATTATTATAATTATATAATTATAATATATAATTAATATGATATATAATAAATAATATTAACCTATTCTCCATTCACAGGCTAAATTCCCCAGTCACAAAGTAAATTCTCAGATCAATAATTATATTCTCCTGTCACAGAATAAATACTCCAGTCACTGAAAGACTTCTACTATCTTAGACAAAGTTCGCCAAACACATCAAAATTTCTAAGCACAGATTATATTCTTAAATCACAGACTAAACTCTCCACGCACTCAGTAAATTCCTCAGTCACTGACTAATTTCTCAAGTCACAGAACAAATTCCCATGTCACAGAATAAACTCCACACTCACAGACTAAATTCTCCCCTTACAGACATATTCTCCAGCCACCGGCTGAATGCCCCAGCCACCGGCTAAATGCCCCAGCCACCGGCTAAATGCCCCAGCCACCGGCTAAATGCCCCAGCCACCGGCTAAATGCCCCAGCCACCGGCTAAATGCCCCAGCCACCGGCTAAATGCCCCAGCCACCGGCTAAATGCCCCAGGCACAGCATATAATCTCCAAGCACAGTCTAAATTCTCCAGGCACTGGCTAAATTCTCAGATCAATAACTACATTCTCCTGCCACAGAATAAAATCTCCAGTCACTGAAACACTTCTACCATCTTCGACTAAATTCACCAAACACATGAAAATCTCTAAGCACGGATTAAATTCTTAAATCACGGACTAAACTCTCCACCCACTCAGTAAATTTCCCAGTCAAAAGCTAAATTCCCAAGTCACAGAAGAAATTCCCCTCTGACAGAATAAATTCCAAAGGCACAGACCAACTTCTCCTGGCACAGACCAACTTCTCCTGGCACAGACCAAAATCTCTAATCAGAGATTAAATTCTCCAGACACAGGCTACGTTCTGCAGTCACAGAGTAAACTCTCCTGTCACAGATTAATTACTGCAACCACACATTAAATTCTGCAGTCACAAACTAAATTCTCCACTCACAGAAGAAATTCTCCAGTCACAAACTACATTCTCCACGCACAGAAGAAATGCCCCAGGCACAGGCTAAATGCCCCAGGCACAGACCAAAATCTCTAATCAGAAATTAAATTCTCCAGACACAGACTACGTTCTCCAGTCACAAAGGAAACTCTCCTGTCACAGTAAATTACTCCAACCACACATTATATTCTCCAGTCAGAAACTAAGTTCTCCAGTCACAAACTAAATTCTCCAGTCACTGAAAGACTTTTACCATTTTAGACTATATTCACCAAACACATGAAAATCTCTAAGCACAAATTCTTAAATCACGGAGTAAATTCCCCAGGCACAGAGTAAATTCTCTAGTAACAGAATAAATTATCGAGTCATAGACTAAATTCTCCAGTCACACAATAAACTCCTATCATACAGCAAATTCCACAGTCAGAATAAATGCCTCACTCACTGACTAAATTCTCCAGTCACAGACTGTTGCAGTGGTTCTTGCGGAAAACGAACTGTGAGCAATCCAGACAACTGACATTTGTAAAGTAGTGAGCCAAAGGCTGTGAGGCCCTACGTGGAGGTTACTTTAGGTCGCGTATGTGCAGAAAGCTTTGAGAGAGTTGGCACAGACAGTTCTTAAGAGGGATGCGTACGAAGGAACTGATAGCTTTGTACTGGAAACCACCTGCTGTTGTGGCCACAGCCTGGGAATCACTTACTCTTGTAACAACCAATCATAAAACTGTTGCTAAAGCTTGGCTAAAGAATGTAACCAATCAGATGTTATTGAATGTTCTAGTCTTCTGAGGCTTTTTCTATAAAAGACGCTGCTTGCCTGTAATCAATTGTCAACACTTGATCATATTGGTCAGAGTTCATTGTCCTTAATCTCCTGCAAATGGCGCCCGAACAGGGACTGCAGGCAGTCCAGGGGACCCTCAAATCTGCCTCCTGAAAGCTGGTCAAACGGTGAAGATCAGTGCAATTTGAGGGTGGAAGGTCCATTTGAAAGGGTTCCAGCAGCAGCAACTATCAATGACGGAGTGACACGCGTCTGTAGAACTATGGGTCCTGCAAAAGATCCACTTCAACAGGCAAGTGGTGGCCGGGGAGGAATGAGGGCTACTATAGCAGAAGATGAGATAGCAGTCCTGCAGATCCTTCAACACATCCTCTCTAAGAGAGGGATTAAATATGAAAAAGCCACCCTTAAAGGGTCGTTGCAATGGAGCAAAGATAAAGGGTTATTAAATGATGTGGATACGGCTTTGAACCCTCCACCTGGGAGGCTATAGGAGTTCGATTATGGGACACTGTCAGTAATGGTGGTAAAGCGGGAAAGGAAGCATGTAACTATTCCACGTTATGGAAGCTCATTCGTGAGATTTTGTGAGCGATGAAGTCGGAACAAGCTGCTGTAGTCTCTGCTAGTAGTGCTCTTTCCCTGTCTCCGTCAAAAAGTCCTGGTGACCCAGAAGCTGTGTCAGTTGGCGTTTCAAACCCAACAGACCATGTAAAACCACCCCTGCCAGCTTCGGTCGATCATGCGGTGAGTCCAAACCCCGACCAAAGTCATGATGATAGTCTCTCTGTGAAGGGAAATTGAGAAAAGGGGTGTGGCATGTCAGTCAACGAAAATGAGCTATCCACCTTTACTGGCTACTCCTGGGGAGTCAGGAGCCCAGCGCCCTCCCCCTCGCCCCCCTCCCGAACCTCGCCTCTACAGCTGCAAAAACTGACGACAGGAATGAGGGCAATCCTTTTCCCTGAGCCCTGTTAATCCCGAGAAAGGGCCTACTCTCAGATCACCTGAAACCTACGGAGAAAAATGTTTTAATTGCACTTGATAATGCTGAGACTCCTGAACAGAGACTGCTGTTGCTGCTCCTGAGATTCTGACGCTTGATAATTTTGATGCTGACCAGGATAGTCCTTTTGACCCCGTGCCTGTTAATCTGGAAAAAGTGCCTGATTTATATCCGTAAAGGGAGAAGCGAGACAGATGGGGGATGCAGTTATATTGTGTGTTTTCATGGTGGTATATGTGCCAGATCAAAACCTGCAGTAAGAAGGTCTCTCGTATGCTCTTATCAAAGATATTAGGCAAACAGTGATATGCAACTCATTTTACATAGTCTCTCTGTCATATTCATGTGGTAAATGTTGGCAAATATAAGTATGTTCACGTTTCTACCGAACCTTGCAGACCTTTATAGATACTGCTGGCCACTTCTTCCGATGTAGACTGGCCACCTGCGTCGGTATGAGTGTGCGTTTTGGTCAGTATAAAAGCCCAAGCCTCATGCGATGTAAGGGAGGCAGAGTCTCTGCAGGGACGCCTGCTGAGATTGAGCCTGCCACCTTGCACTGCGATGATGCCTCTCGGAGCTGGTTTTTTGTCTTCACAGGGTCATTGCACCACATTTGTACATGGGACCATGTAGTGGGAGTAATCATTATATGCATTTTGCATTTTAAATATTGTATTTGTAAGTGTGTTTGTGGGATCCCATGTGTGTGCGTTGAGGGCAGACGATTGTCTGTGTACTCATTTGTTGTCTAGTTTATGTAAAAAAAAAAAAGTTTTTTAATAGATAAGAAAGGGTTAATACAAAAGTGCTGTTGCCGGCAGGTATTTGTGGCTGCTGCTGAGTAGCTGCTGTGGAGCAGTCCTGCTTAGTGTGTTTAAGGTAACCTAGGGGTGAATCCAAGATTTGAAACAAAAACTGCTAACAGAAAAAGCAAAAGCGATAGCGCAACCACAAGCTTTACCAACCTCCACCCAAACAGCATCAGGGTGGCAGAGAAAACTTCTTATCTGTTAAAACAATGCTGTTTTTAGTGGTAATACATATGTGATTTGGAAGCATGTGGAAGTACTTCATGATGTCTATCAGAATGATAAGATTTCTTGGTTAGATGCACTTCTTACATCTTGGGGTTTTAATGGTTGGCTCACATCTCTGATAAAAGGTTTTCTGCATGATTTAGTAATGATTTTAGTAATAGTCTTGACCATAGTTATGATTGCACCTTGTATTTTGCAATATATTCGTGATATGATTGAAAAATCAGTAAAAGAGCTTTGGCGAAAAAAAAAGGGAAAGATGTGGATAATTTCTTGTTAGAGAACGGACATATGCCTGCTCTGAGTGAAAGTAACTATGCGCAGCTGGCCATGTAGCAGGGGTAGCTCCTGATTACCTTCGTGCAGCTGACCGTGTAAAAGAAGTAACTCCCGGATAGCTAATGAATCAAGAATGCAGGCCTAGAAGATAACAAGGAGCTTATTTTATAAGGAGGTTGCTAAATTGGGCTGTAAATCTTGCTTCCTTATAAAAACCACACTTTAGGTTCTCATGAAACATGTTAACCAATAGTATGCCTGTTGCTATGTTTATGTAACCAATCATAGATAGTGTATGCCATGTAGTTTGCTTCTGAAGCTGCTTCACATTCCTGTTTCATCAGAATGCCTTTGCTTTAAGGAAACTTTTTAACCTGACTTACTTCTCAAAAACTGATAACCTGCGGGAGGGGGCATATTTGTGTCTTCCTATCTACAGGTCTATGGCGGCTACCTGCAAAGTTTGTCAAGCCTTGCCATGAGCTGGACAGACGACTGGAAAAGCCCAATGCCTCAGCTACAGGAGCTGACCATAAATATCCTGAGCGGAATGAGACAGAAGAAGAGAGAAACGAATGACTGCACAACATCACTTAGAAGCAGCTGAAAAGTAACAGCTTGAATATGTCTGCTTGTAAAGTAGCTATTAGAAGACGTGATTTTGTGTACAAAACCACCTGTATTAACTAGCCAGTTGCTAATAAGAAATAACACATTCTATTGTATGGATTTGTCACTTGTAAAACAGATGTTAAAGCTTACAAATTTGCAGCAGCTGCTAGAAAATGCTAAGGCAAAAGACAGAAAGATTCTAATACAATAACAGTGTTATAAAGCAGGCAACGGAACAAATTGAGAGAGTGAGAGAACCTCGCTGTCTCTGGCATCTTCAACATGCTGCTGCACCCTGTGGCATACAAACTCTTAGCTGTAGAGTCTCAGCAACATTCTCAGCCACACATTCTGGGCCTGAGATTATTTGTTCCAAAGTCTCAGGCCCAGAGTCTCAGTCACAGAGTTTCAGACACAGTTTCAGCCGTAGTCCTAGCCATGGAGTCCGAGTCCCAGGTTCTCAGCCCCTGTCTGAGCCCTTAAGACTCAGTCCCTGAGTCTCAGCTTCAAAGTCTGAATCTCTGAGTCTCAAGAATCTGAGCCAGAGAAAGACAAGCAGAAAATTCGAGGCATGGAGGATCCACGGAGCAAACAGTGAGAAGATATGGAAGCAGCAGGACACTTACCAAATAGCCAGGAAGGAGCTTTGGTGCAGAGAGGGAGCAGCCACACAGCCAGATCCATTTAAGACAAAGTCTCAGCTGTGGCTTATCAGGGTGCTGTTATCCCAGCTGGTGGTTTGCCCCTCCCTTGCCCCAACCAATCGAGAGAGGGCTTGTGGGTGGGGCCTGTGATATATGAGGCACAGCCTCTGCTTGGGGAGCTCATTTGGGGTTCGGCTCTCGTCAGAGTAAGTTCTCTGGTGTTAGCTTAGCTTTTGTGATCTTAGAGGTTTGTGGTTTATTGGAGGTGTGACTTTCGTGTTTTTTTTAAAATGGTCTTGTCTCAGTTAAGATCTTCAGGCCATGTTAAGATTTACTAGTGCATGCACGAGTTTATACTTCTGTATAAAGGTTTTTTTTTAGGAGTTCTATTTGTAGGTGACAATGAGGCGAGCAAAATCCCATGGCCCTGGTCAGGGGGAGGAGTGGTGGCAAAAGTAATCTTTGTTCCACATGCCAATTAAATCATTTTTGTTTTATTTTGCAGTTGCCCAAGAGGTATACAGCTAGGGCAGGAGTATAGCGGTTACCTGACAAGGAGTTTTTCTCAAGGATAGCTTCGTACCTCAGGCCTCATAAACGATAAGTGAATGGAATGGGCCTGGAAAGGGGCAGGAAAGAGTCGTAAGGACAGCGAGGGAGAGAGGCCCTTAAAGAGAATGTCTCTTTGGGCAGGTTAGTATTCAGTTTGAAATTTGATCACTTGACGAAGCTAAAGCACAACTGCGGCTCGTGCCTCAGAGTCTGGAGTTCAGTCATCTCCCAGGGCATAGCTCCAGGTTGTTTCTACAGCTCTGCTAAATCGACGTATGTTTTCCCAGAGCCAACTACATCCGGCATTAGTCTGTGCTTGGAGAATTTAATCTCTGATTAGTGATTTTTGGCCTGTGCCTGGAGAATCTAGGCTGTGCCTGGAGATTATGTGCTGTGACTGGAGATTACATGCTGTGCCTGGGGAATTCACTCAGTGACTGGAGAATTTACTCAGTGACTGGAGTCTTTGTGTGTATGGAGAATTTGGCCCGCGACGGGGGGGGCGGAGGTGGCCCGCGACGGGGGGGGGACGGACTTGGTCCGTATGTGCTTTGCCATAGTAGTAACTTGTTACTGGATGAAGCAGGAGAAACTCTGCGTTGACAATGAGATGCAAGGACTGAGGTTGGCCAAATACTTCCTATCACAGTCAAGGGCAAGACTGGGTTGGCCTCTGTGTTTGCCATCAAGAAGAACCTTTAGCTCTGCTGCTGGCTGCAACCCAGCAGGTGCTGAGTGTTGGAGACGCATGCCATGCCAGACCTTGATGTGAGGGTGTCTCCACTGACACCTTTTCAATGGCAATCTGGGCCACAGCACAAGCTGGTGAAACTACTAAACATGTATTAAAACACTTCTATGGTTGTTTTGCAGTTATGGGAGTCCCTAGATGCATTAAACCGGATAATGGTCCTGCCTATATTGCAAAAGAGTTTACACATAATCAGTGGGGTATCCAACGTATTACCAGTATTCCACATTCACCCACCGGTCAAGCTATTGTTGAGCGTGCTCATTCTACCCAAAAATCTCTTCTCTTAAAACAAAAAGGGGGAGAGATGCTCCCACCTTCAGAAAGATTGGCCAAAGTATTGTATGTTTTGAATTATTTGTGATTAGCAGGGGACAGAAATGAACCGCCTATGGTTACTCATGGACTGGCTTTGCAGTCAGGAGTAACAAATAATCAGACAGAGAAAATCCTACTTAAGTATAATGACTTAAAATTCTAGACAAATGGAAAGGCCCCGCAGAGGTTAAATTAAAAGGTAGAGGATATATGTGTTTACTTACAGATAACGGACTTCGATGGATACCTGCTCGATGGGTGAAGCCATGGAAAGAATATGTGGACTCAGCAGAGCAACTACCTTGATAATTATTATGTGGACTTTAGCCATTGGGGAAAAATGGATTTCAAATCAGCCAAAAACTAATGTATGGGTAACTTTAGCAAATGTTACAGGTCAAGACTCTTTGTGTTTAGCAACATCATCTCCAGACGATCCATTCAGTACCTGTTTGGCTTGTATTTTAATTATACTGGGAAGATCAGTCACAAGCATGGTGGGTTAATGCCACCCTCTCAGTGTATAATAATCACAGTTTTTGGCATAACTATACTTCTCCTAACACATCTAAAGCCGCTAATAAACCCACTAACTTGCCTAACGGTTACTTCTTAATCTGTGGAGATGGTGCCTGGCCAGGGATTCCCTCCCACATCAAAAGAGGTCCATGTTGCTTGGGACGACTAACCCTACAAATGCCAAACCACTCACAACTTTTACAGATTAGATGCAGATACAATCACCGCAAAGAGAGAAGTTTGCATGCCTTTACTAAATCATGCGATGACAATGTTGTCATCAACAATCAGCCAGAGGAGAATTTAATCTGCGACACGGGAATTTAATCTGCGACACGGGAATTTAATCTGCGACACGGGAATTTAATCTGTGACACGGGAATTTACTCAGTGAGTGGAGAATTTAATCTCTGCTTAGAGATTTTCATGTGTTCGGTGAATTTAGTCTAAGATGGTAGAAGTCTTTCAGTGACGGGAGGACTTGGTTTCTGCGGGGGGGACTGACTTGGTTTCTGCCGGGGGGACTGACTTGGTTTCTGCCGGGGGGACTGACTTGGTTTCTGCCGGGGGGACTGACTTGGTTTCTGCCGGGGGGACAGGTTAATAGTATTTATTGTATGTAATACTAATTATATATTAATATACTAATATAATTATATATAATTATATCATATTAGAGAATAATCAGCGAGAGGAGAACTTATTCTGTGACATGGGAACTTACTTATTCTGTGACATGGGAACTTACTTACTTATTCTGTGACATGGGAACTTACTTACTTATTCTGTGACATGGGAACTTACTTACTTATTCTGTGACATGGGAACTTACTTACTTATTCTGTGACATGGGAACTTACTTACTTATTCTGTGACATGGGAACTTACTTACTTATTCTGTGACATGGGAACTTACTTATTCTGTGACATGGGAACTTACTTACTTATTCTGTGACATGGGAACTTACTTATTCTGTGACATGGGAACTTACTTACTTATTCTGTGACATGGGAACTTACTTACTTATTCTGTGACATGGGAACTTACTTACTTATTCTGTGACATGGGAACTTACTTACTTATTCTGTGACATGGGAACTTACTTACTTATTCTGTGACATGGGAACTTACTTACTTATTCTGTGACATGGGAACTTACTTACTTATTCTGTGACATGGGAACTTACTTACTTATTCTGTGACATGGGAACTTACTTACTTATTCTGTGACATGGGAACTTACTTACTTATTCTGTGACATGGGAACTTACTACTTACTTATTCTGTGACATGGGAACTTACTTACTTACTTATTCTGTGACATGGGAACTTACTTACTTATTCTGTGACATGGGAACTTACTTACTTATTCTGTGACATGGGAACTTACTTACTTATTCTGTGACATGGGAACTTACTTACTTATTCTGTGACATGGGAACTTACTTACTTACTTATTCTGTGACATGGGAACTTACTTACTTATTCTGTGACATGGGAACTTACTTACTTACTTATTCTGTGACATGGGAACTTACTTACTTATTCTGTGACATGGGAACTACTTACTTACTTATTCTGTGACATGGGAACTTACTTACTTATTCTGTGACATGGGAACTTACTTACTTATTCTGTGACATGGGAACTTACTTACTTACTTATTCTGTGACATGGGAACTTACTTACTTATTCTGTGACATGGGAACTTACTTACTTACTTATTCTGTGACATGGGAACTTACTTACTTACTTATTCTGTGACATGGGAACTTACTTACTTACTTATTCTGTGACATGGGAACTTACTTACTTACTTATTCTGTGACATGGGAACTTACTTACTTACTTATTCTGTGACATGGGAACTTACTTACTTACTTATTCTGTGACATGGGAACTTACTTACTTACTTATTCTGTGACATGGGAACTTACTTACTTACTTATTCTGTGACATGGGAACTTACTTACTTACTTATTCTGTGACATGGGAACTTACTTACTTACTTATTCTGTGACATGGGAACTTACTTACTTACTTATTCTGTGACATGGGAACTTACTTACTTACTTATTCTGTGACATGGGAACTTACTTACTTACTTATTCTGTGACATGGGAACTTACTTACTTACTTATTCTGTGACATGGGAACTTACTTATTCTGTGACATGGGAATCTACTCAGTGAGTGGAGAATTTAATCTGTGCTTAAGAGATTTTCATGTGTTTGGCGAATATAGCCTAAGATGGGAGAAGTCTTTCAGTGACGGGAGGATTGAGTTTCTGCCGGGAGGATTGAGTTTCTGCCGGGAGGATTGAGTTTCTGCCGGGAGGATTGAGTTTCTGCCGGGAGGATTGAGTTTCTGCCGGGAGGATAGGTTAATATTATTTATTATATGTAATACTAATTATATATTATTATACTAGTATAATTATATATAATCATATCATATTAGAGAATAATCAGCGAGAGGGGAATTTATTCTGTGACATGGGAATTTATTCTGTGACATGGGAATTTATTCTGTGACATGGGAATTTATTCTGTGACATGGGAATTTATTCTGTGACATGGGAATTTATTCTGTGACATGGGAATTTATTCTGTGACATGGGAATTTATTCTGTGACATGGGAATTTATTCTGTGACATGGGAATTTATTCTGAGCTTAGAGATTTTCATGTGTTAGGTGAATTTAGTCTAAGATGGTAGAAGACTTTCAGTGACGGGAGGATTGAGTTTGTGCCGGGAGGATTGAGTTTGTGCCGGGAGGATTGAGTTTGTGCCGGGAGGATTGAGTTTGTGCCGGGAGGATTGAGTTTGTGCCGGGAGGATTGAGTTTGTGCCGGGAGGATTGAGTTTGTGCCGGGAGGATTGAGTTTGTGCCGGGAGGATTGAGTTTGTGCCGGGAGGATTGAGTTTGTGCCGGGAGGATTGAGTTTGTGCCGGGAGGATTGAGTTTGTGCCGGGAGGATTGAGTTTGTGCCGGGAGGATTGAGTTTGTGCCGGGAGGATAGGTTAATATTATTTATTATATGTAATACTAATTATATAGTATTATACTAGTATAATTATATATAATCATATCATATTAGAGAATAATCAGCGAGAGGGGAATTTATTCTGTGACATGGGAATTTATTCTGTGACATGGGAATTTATTCTGTGGCCTGGGAATTTATTCTGTGGCCTGGGAATTTATTCTGTGGCCTGGGAATTTATTCTGTGGCCTGGGAATTTATTCTGTGGCCTGGGAATTTATTCTGTGGCCTGGGAATTTATTCTGTGGCCTGGGAATTTATTCTGTGGCCTGGGAATTTATTCTGTGGCCTGGGAATTTATTCTGTGGCCTGGGAATTTATTCTGTGGCCTGGGAATTTATTCTGTGGCCTGGGAATTTATTCTGTGGCCTGGGAATTTATTCTGTGGCCTGGGAATTTATTCTGTGGCCTGGGAATTTATTCTGTGGCCTGGGAATTTATTCTGTGGCCTGGGAATTTATTCTGTGGCCTGGGAATTTATTCTGTGGCCTGGGAATTTATTCTGTGGCCTGGGAATTTATTCTGTGGCCTGGGAATTTATTCTGTGGCCTGGGAATTTATTCTGTGGCCTGGGAATTTATTCTGTGGCCTGGGAATTTATTCTGTGGCCTGGGAATTTATTCTGTGGCCTGGGAATTTATTCTGTGGCCTGGGAATTTATTCTGTGGCCTGGGAATTTATTCTGTGGCCTGGGAATTTATTCTGTGGCCTGGGAATTTATTCTGTGGCCTGGGAATTTATTCTGTGGCCTGGGAATTTATTCTGTGGCCTGGGAATTTATTCTGTGGCCTGGGAATTTATTCTGTGGCCTGGGAATTTATTCTGTGGCCTGGGAATTTATTCTGTGGCCTGGGAATTTATTCTGTGGCCTGGGAATTTATTCTGTGGCCTGGGAATTTATTCTGTGGCCTGGGAATTTACTCAGTGAGTGGAGAATTTAATCTGTGCTTAGAGATTTTCATGTGTTTGGTGAATTTAGTCTAAGATGGTAGAAGTCTTTCAGTGACTGGAGAAATTATTCTGTGACTGGAGGATTTAGTTTCTGACTGGAGGAATTAGATTCTGATAGGAGGATTTATTTTCTGACTGGAGAATTGGTTAATATTATTTATTACATGTAATGGTAATTATATATTATTATACTAATATAATTATACATAATTATATCATATTAGAGAATAGATAATCAGCGAGAGGAGAATTTAGTCTGTGAGAGTGGAATTTATTCTGTGATATGGGAATTTACTCAGTGAGCGGAGAATTTACTCAGTGAGTGGAGAACTTAATCTGTGCTTAGAGATTTTCTTGTGTTTGGTGAATTTAGTCTAAGATGGCAGAAGTCTTTCACTGACTGGAGAAATTATTCTGTGACTGGAGGATTTAGTTTCTGATGGGAGGATTTAGTTTCTGACTGGAGAATTTGGTTTCTGACTGGAGGACTTAGTTTCTGACTGGAGGACTTAGTTTCTGACTGGAGGATTTAGTTTCTGACTGGAGGATTTAATTTCTGACTGGAGGTTTTTGTTTCAGACTGGAGAATTTAGTTTCTGACTGGAGAATTGGTTAATATTATATATTATATGTAATACTAATTATATATAATTTTGCTAATATAATTATACAGAATTATATCATATTAGAGAATAGATAATCAGCGAGAGGAGAATTCAGTCTGTGAGATTGGAATTTATTCTGTGACATGGGAATTTACACAGTGAGTGGAGAATTTACTCAGTGAGTGGAAAATTTAATCTGTGCTTAGAGATTTTCTTGTGTTTGGTGAATTTAGTCTAAGATGGTAGAAGTCTTTCAGTGACTGGAGAAATTATTCTGTGACTGGAGGATTTAGTTTCTGCCTGGAGGATTTATTTTCTGACGGGAGAATTTAGTTTCTGACGGAAGAATTTAGTTTCTGACTGGAGGATTTAGTTACTGACTGGAGGATTTAGTTTTTGACTGGAGGATTTAGTTTCTGACTGGAGAATAGGTTAATATTATTTATTATATGTAATACTAATTATATATTATTATGCTAATATAATTATACATAATTATATCATATTAGAGAATAGATAATCAGCGAGTGGAGAATTTAGTCAGTGATAGTGGAATTTATTCTGTGGCATGGGAATTTATTCTGTGACATGGGAATTTACTCAGTGAGTGTAGAATTTAATCTGTGCATAGAGATTTTCTTGTGTTTGGCGAATTTAGTCTAAGAAGGTAGAAGTCTTTCAGTGACTGGAGGACTTATTCTGTGACTGGAGGATTTAGTTTCCGTCGGGAGGATTTAGTTTCTGACGGGAGGATTATGTTTCTGACGGGAGAATCGGTTAATATTATTTTTTATATGTAATGCTAATTATGTATTATTACACTAATATAATTATACATAATTATATCATATTAGAGAATAGATGATCAGCAAGAGGAGAATTTATTCTGTGACATGGGAATTTATTCTGTGACATGGGAATTTGTTCTGTGGCATGGAAATATAATCTGTGACATGGAAATTTATTATGTGACATGGGAATTTATTCTGTGACATGGGAATTTACTCAGTGAGTGTAGAATTTATTCTGTGATATGGGGATTTACTCAGTGAGTTGAGAATTAAATCTGTGCTTAGAGATTTTCATGTGTTTGGAGAATTTAGTCTAAGATGGTAGAAGTCTTTCAGTGACTGGAGAAATTATTCTGTGACGGGAGGATTTAGTTTCTGACGGGAGGATTTAGTTTCTGACGGGAGGATTTAGTTTCTGACGGGAGGATTTAGTTTCTGACGGGAGGATTTAGTTTCTGACGGGAGGATTTAGTTTCTGACGGGAGGATTTAGTTTCTGACGGGAGGATTTAGTTTCTGACGGGAGGATTTAGTTTCTGACGGGAGGATTTAGTTTCTGACGGGAGGATTTAGTTTCTGACGGGAGGATTTAGTTTCTGACGGGAGGATTTAGTTTCTGACGGGAGGATTTAGTTTCTGACGGGAGGATTTAGTTTCTGACGGGAGGATTTAGTTTCTGACGGGAGGATTTAGTTTCTGACGGGAGGATTTAGTTTCTGACGGGAGGATTTAGTTTCTGACGGGAGGATTTAGTTTCTGACGGGAGGATTTAGTTTCTGACGGGAGGATTTAGTTTCTGACGGGAGGATTTAGTTTCTGACGGGAGGATTTAGTTTCTGACGGGAGGATTTAGTTTCTGACGGGAGGATTTAGTTTCTGACGGGAGGATTTAGTTTCTGACGGGAGGATTTAGTTTCTGACGGGAGGATTTAGTTTCTGACGGGAGGATTTAGTTTCTGACGGGAGGATTTAGTTTCTGACGGGAGGATTTAGTTTCTGACGGGAGGATTTAGTTTCTGACGGGAGGATTTAGTTTCTGACGGGAGGATTTAGTTTCTGACGGGAGGATTGGTTAATATTATTTATTATATGTAAAACTAGTCATATATTATTATACTAATATAATTATACATAATTATATCATATTAGAGAATAGATAATCAGCGAGAGGAGAATTTAGTCAGTGATAGTGGAATTTATTCTGTGGCCTGGGAATTTATTCTGTGGCCTGGGAATTTATTCTGTGGCCTGGGAATTTATTCTGTGGCCTGGGAATTTATTCTGTGGCCTGGGAATTTATTCTGTGGCCTGGGAATTTATTCTGTGGCCTGGGAATTTATTCTGTGGCCTGGGAATTTATTCTGTGGCCTGGGAATTTATTCTGTGGCCTGGGAATTTATTCTGTGGCCTGGGAATTTATTCTGTGGCCTGGGAATTTATTCTGTGGCCTGGGAATTTATTCTGTGGCCTGGGAATTTATTCTGTGGCCTGGGAATTTATTCTGTGGCCTGGGAATTTATTCTGTGGCCTGGGAATTTATTCTGTGGCCTGGGAATTTATTCTGTGGCCTGGGAATTTATTCTGTGGCCTGGGAATTTATTCTGTGGCCTGGGAATTTATTCTGTGGCCTGGGAATTTATTCTGTGGCCTGGGAATTTATTCTGTGGCCTGGGAATTTATTCTGTGGCCTGGGAATTTATTCTGTGGCCTGGGAATTTATTCTGTGGCCTGGGAATTTATTCTGTGGCCTGGGAATTTATTCTGTGGCCTGGGAATTTATTCTGTGGCCTGGGAATTTATTCTGTGGCCTGGGAATTTATTCTGTGGCCTGGGAATTTATTCTGTGGCCTGGGAATTTATTCTGTGGCCTGGGAATTTATTCTGTGGCCTGGGAATTTATTCTGTGGCCTGGGAATTTATTCTGTGGCCTGGGAATTTATTCTGTGGCCTGGGAATTTATTCTGTGGCCTGGGAATTTATTCTGTGGCCTGGGAATTTATTCTGTGGCCTGGGAATTTATTCTGTGGCCTGGGAATTTATTCTGTGGCCTGGGAATTTATTCTGTGGCCTGGGAATTTATTCTGTGGCCTGGGAATTTATTCTGTGGCCTGGGAATTTATTCTGTGGCCTGGGAATTTATTCTGTGGCCTGGGAATTTATTCTGTGGCCTGGGAATTTATTCTGTGGCCTGGGAATTTATTCTGTGGCCTGGGAATTTATTCTGTGGCCTGGGAATTTATTCTGTGGCCTGGGAATTTATTCTGTGGCCTGGGAATTTACTCAGTGAGTGGAGAATTTAATCTGTGCTTAGAGATTTTCATGTGTTTGGTGAATTTAGTCTAAGATGGTAGAAGTCTTTCAGTGACTGGAGAAATTATTCTGTGACTGGAGGATTTAGTTTCTGACGGGAGGATTTATTTTCTGACTGGAGAATTGGTTAATATTATTTATTACATGTAATGGTAATTATATATTATTATACTAATATAATTATACATAATTATATCATATTAGAGAATAGATAATCAGCGAGAGGAGAATTTAGTCTGTGAGAGTGGAATTTATTCTGTGATATGGGAATTTACTCAGTGAGCGGAGAATTTACTCAGTGAGTGGAGAACTTAATCTGTGCTTAGAGATTTTCTTGTGTTTGGTGAATTTAGTCTAAGATGGCAGAAGTCTTTCACTGACTGGAGAAATTATTCTGTGACTGGAGGATTTAGTTTCTGATGGGAGGATTTAGTTTCTGACTGGAGAATTTGGTTTCTGACTGGAGGACTTAGTTTCTGACTGGAGGACTTAGTTTCTGACTGGAGGATTTAGTTTCTGACTGGAGGATTTAATTTCTGACTGGAGGTTTTTGTTTCAGACTGGAGAATTTAGTTTCTGACTGGAGAATTGGTTAATATTATATATTATATGTAATACTAATTATATATAATTTTGCTAATATAATTATACAGAATTATATCATATTAGAGAATAGATAATCAGCGAGAGGAGAATTCAGTCTGTGAGATTGGAATTTATTCTGTGACATGGGAATTTACACAGTGAGTGGAGAATTTACTCAGTGAGTGGAAAATTTAATCTGTGCTTAGAGATTTTCTTGTGTTTGGTGAATTTAGTCTAAGATGGTAGAAGTCTTTCAGTGACTGGAGAAATTATTCTGTGACTGGAGGATTTAGTTTCTGCCTGGAGGATTTAGTTTCTGACGGGAGAATTTAGTTTCTGACGGAAGAATTTAGTTTCTGACTGGAGGATTTAGTTACTGACTGGAGGATTTAGTTTTTGACTGGAGGATTTAGTTTCTGACTGGAGAATAGGTTAATATTATTTATTATATGCAATACTAATTATATATTATTATGCTAATATAATTATACATAATTATATCATATTAGAGAATAGATAATCAGCGAGTGGAGAATTTAGTCAGTGATAGTGGAATTTATTCTGTGGCATGGGAATTTATTCTGTGACATGGGAATTTACTCAGTGAGTGTAGAATTTAATCTGTGCATAGAGATTTTCTTGTGTTTGGCGAATTTAGTCTAAGAAGGTAGAAGTCTTTCAGTGACTGGAGGACTTATTCTGTGACTGGAGGATTTAGTTTCCGTCGGGAGGATTTAGTTTCTGACGGGAGGATTATGTTTCTGACGGGAGAATCGGTTAATATTATTTTTTATATGTAATGCTAATTATGTATTATTACACTAATATAATTATACATAATTATATCATATTAGAGAATAGATGATCAGCAAGAGGAGAATTTATTCTGTGACATGGGAATTTATTCTGTGACATGGGAATTTGTTCTGTGGCATGGAAATATAATCTGTGACATGGAAATTTATTATGTGACATGGGAATTTATTCTGTGACATGGGAATTTACTCAGTGAGTGTAGAATTTATTCTGTGATATGGGGATTTACTCAGTGAGTTGAGAATTAAATCTGTGCTTAGAGATTTTCATGTGTTTGGAGAATTTAGTCTAAGATGGTAGAAGTCTTTCAGTGACTGGAGAAATTATTCTGTGACGGGAGGATTTAGTTTCTGACGGGAGGATTTAGTTTCTGACGGGAGGATTTAGTTTCTGACGGGAGGATTTAGTTTCTGACGGGAGGATTTAGTTTCTGACGGGAGGATTTAGTTTCTGACGGGAGGATTTAGTTTCTGACGGGAGGATTTAGTTTCTGACGGGAGGATTTAGTTTCTGACGGGAGGATTTAGTTTCTGACGGGAGGATTTAGTTTCTGACGGGAGGATTTAGTTTCTGACGGGAGGATTTAGTTTCTGACGGGAGGATTTAGTTTCTGACGGGAGGATTTAGTTTCTGACGGGAGGATTTAGTTTCTGACGGGAGGATTTAGTTTCTGACGGGAGGATTTAGTTTCTGACGGGAGGATTTAGTTTCTGACGGGAGGATTTAGTTTCTGACGGGAGGATTTAGTTTCTGACGGGAGGATTTAGTTTCTGACGGGAGGATTTAGTTTCTGACGGGAGGATTTAGTTTCTGACGGGAGGATTTAGTTTCTGACGGGAGGATTGGTTAATATTATTTATTATATGTAAAACTAGTCATATATTATTATACTAATATAATTATACATAATTATATCATATTAGAGAATAGATAATCAGCGAGAGGAGAATTTAGTCAGTGATAGTGGAATTTATTCTGTGGCCTGGGAATTTATTCTGTGGCCTGGGAATTTATTCTGTGGCCTGGGAATTTATTCTGTGGCCTGGGAATTTATTCTGTGGCCTGGGAATTTATTCTGTGGCCTGGGAATTTATTCTGTGGCCTGGGAATTTATTCTGTGGCCTGGGAATTTATTCTGTGGCCTGGGAATTTATTCTGTGGCCTGGGAATTTATTCTGTGGCCTGGGAATTTATTCTGTGGCCTGGGAATTTATTCTGTGGCCTGGGAATTTATTCTGTGGCCTGGGAATTTATTCTGTGGCCTGGGAATTTATTCTGTGGCCTGGGAATTTATTCTGTGGCCTGGGAATTTATTCTGTGGCCTGGGAATTTATTCTGTGGCCTGGGAATTTATTCTGTGGCCTGGGAATTTATTCTGTGGCCTGGGAATTTATTCTGTGGCCTGGGAATTTATTCTGTGGCCTGGGAATTTATTCTGTGGCCTGGGAATTTATTCTGTGGCCTGGGAATTTATTCTGTGGCCTGGGAATTTATTCTGTGGCCTGGGAATTTATTCTGTGGCCTGGGAATTTAATCTGTGCTTAGAGATTTTCATGTGTTTGGTGAATTTAGTCTAAGATGGTAGAAGTCTTTCAGTGACTGGAGAAATTATTCTGTGACTGGAGGATTTAGTTTCTGACTGGAGGAATTAGATTCTGATAGGAGGATTTATTTTCTGACTGGAGAATTGGTTAATATTATTTATTACATGTAATGGTAATTATATATTATTATACTAATATAATTATACATAATTATATCATATTAGAGAATAGATAATCAGCGAGAGGAGAATTTAGTCTGTGAGAGTGGAATTTATTCTGTGATATGGGAATTTACTCAGTGAGCGGAGAATTTACTCAGTGAGTGGAGAACTTAATCTGTGCTTAGAGATTTTCTTGTGTTTGGTGAATTTAGTCTAAGATGGCAGAAGTCTTTCACTGACTGGAGAAATTATTCTGTGACTGGAGGATTTAGTTTCTGATGGGAGGATTTAGTTTCTGACTGGAGAATTTGGTTTCTGACTGGAGGACTTAGTTTCTGACTGGAGGATTTAGTTTCTGACTGGAGGATTTAATTTCTGACTGGAGGTTTTTGTTTCAGACTGGAGAATTTAGTTTCTGACTGGAGAATTGGTTAATATTATATATTATATGTAATACTAATTATATATAATTTTGCTAATATAATTATACAGAATTATATCATATTAGAGAATAGATAATCAGCGAGAGGAGAATTCAGTCTGTGAGATTGGAATTTATTCTGTGACATGGGAATTTACACAGTGAGTGGAGAATTTACTCAGTGAGTGGAAAATTTAATCTGTGCTTAGAGATTTTCTTGTGTTTGGTGAATTTAGTCTAAGATGGTAGAAGTCTTTCAGTGACTGGAGAAATTATTCTGTGACTGGAGGATTTAGTTTCTGCCTGGAGGATTTATTTTCTGACGGGAGAATTT
Source organism: Myiopsitta monachus (assembly GCA_017639245.1). Classification (NCBI taxonomy): domain Eukaryota; kingdom Metazoa; phylum Chordata; class Aves; order Psittaciformes; family Psittacidae; genus Myiopsitta; species Myiopsitta monachus. The sequence continues at coordinate 12,147 of JAESHU010000179.1, read as the reverse complement.
AGTTTCTGACGGAAGAATTTAGTTACTGACTGGAGGATTTAGTTACTGACTGGAGGATTTAGTTTTTGACTGGAGGATTTAGTTTCTGACTGGAGAATAGGTTAATATTATTTATTATATGTAATACTAATTATATATTATTATGCTAATATAATTATACATAATTATATCATATTAGAGAATAGATAATCAGCGAGTGGAGAATTTAGTCAGTGATAGTGGAATTTATTCTGTGGCATGGGAATTTATTCTGTGACATGGGAATTTACTCAGTGAGTGTAGAATTTAATCTGTGCATAGAGATTTTCTTGTGTTTGGCGAATTTAGTCTAAGAAGGTAGAAGTCTTTCAGTGACTGGAGGACTTATTCTGTGACTGGAGGATTTAGTTTCCGTCGGGAGGATTTAGTTTCTGACGGGAGGATTATGTTTCTGACGGGAGAATCGGTTAATATTATTTTTTATATGTAATGCTAATTATGTATTATTACACTAATATAATTATACATAATTATATCATATTAGAGAATAGATGATCAGCAAGAGGAGAATTTATTCTGTGACATGGGAATTTATTCTGTGACATGGGAATTTGTTCTGTGGCATGGAAATATAATCTGTGACATGGAAATTTATTATGTGACATGGGAATTTATTCTGTGACATGGGAATTTACTCAGTGAGTGTAGAATTTATTCTGTGATATGGGGATTTACTCAGTGAGTTGAGAATTAAATCTGTGCTTAGAGATTTTCATGTGTTTGGAGAATTTAGTCTAAGATGGTAGAAGTCTTTCAGTGACTGGAGAAATTATTCTGTGACGGGAGGATTTAGTTTCTGACGGGAGGATTTAGTTTCTGACGGGAGGATTTAGTTTCTGACGGGAGGATTTAGTTTCTGACGGGAGGATTTAGTTTCTGACGGGAGGATTTAGTTTCTGACGGGAGGATTTAGTTTCTGACGGGAGGATTTAGTTTCTGACGGGAGGATTTAGTTTCTGACGGGAGGATTTAGTTTCTGACGGGAGGATTTAGTTTCTGACGGGAGGATTTAGTTTCTGACGGGAGGATTTAGTTTCTGACGGGAGGATTTAGTTTCTGACGGGAGGATTTAGTTTCTGACGGGAGGATTTAGTTTCTGACGGGAGGATTTAGTTTCTGACGGGAGGATTTAGTTTCTGACGGGAGGATTTAGTTTCTGACGGGAGGATTTAGTTTCTGACGGGAGGATTTAGTTTCTGACGGGAGGATTTAGTTTCTGACGGGAGGATTTAGTTTCTGACGGGAGGATTGGTTAATATTATTTATTATATGTAAAACTAGTCATATATTATTATACTAATATAATTATACATAATTATATCATATTAGAGAATAGATAATCAGCGAGAGGAGAATTTAGTCAGTGATAGTGGAATTTATTCTGTGGCCTGGGAATTTATTCTGTGGCCTGGGAATTTATTCTGTGGCCTGGGAATTTATTCTGTGGCCTGGGAATTTATTCTGTGGCCTGGGAATTTATTCTGTGGCCTGGGAATTTATTCTGTGGCCTGGGAATTTATTCTGTGGCCTGGGAATTTATTCTGTGGCCTGGGAATTTATTCTGTGGCCTGGGAATTTATTCTGTGGCCTGGGAATTTATTCTGTGGCCTGGGAATTTATTCTGTGGCCTGGGAATTTATTCTGTGGCCTGGGAATTTATTCTGTGGCCTGGGAATTTATTCTGTGGCCTGGGAATTTATTCTGTGGCCTGGGAATTTATTCTGTGGCCTGGGAATTTATTCTGTGGCCTGGGAATTTATTCTGTGGCCTGGGAATTTATTCTGTGGCCTGGGAATTTATTCTGTGGCCTGGGAATTTATTCTGTGGCCTGGGAATTTATTCTGTGGCCTGGGAATTTATTCTGTGGCCTGGGAATTTATTCTGCGGCCTGGGAATTTACTCAGTGAGTGGAGAATTTAATCTGTGCTTAGAGATTTTCATGTGTTTGGTGAATTTAGTCTAAGATGGTAGAAGTCTTTCAGTGACTGGAGAAATTATTCTGTGACTGGAGGATTTAGTTTCTGACTGGAGGAATTAGATTCTGATAGGAGGATTTATTTTCTGACTGGAGAATTGGTTAATATTATTTATTACATGTAATGGTAATTATATATTATTATACTAATATAATTATACATAATTATATCATATTAGAGAATAGATAATCAGCGAGAGGAGAATTTAGTCTGTGAGAGTGGAATTTATTCTGTGATATGGGAATTTACTCAGTGAGCGGAGAATTTACTCAGTGAGTGGAGAACTTAATCTGTGCTTAGAGATTTTCTTGTGTTTGGTGAATTTAGTCTAAGATGGCAGAAGTCTTTCACTGACTGGAGAAATTATTCTGTGACTGGAGGATTTAGTTTCTGATGGGAGGATTTAGTTTCTGACTGGAGAATTTGGTTTCTGACTGGAGGACTTAGTTTCTGACTGGAGGATTTAGTTTCTGACTGGAGGATTTAATTTCTGACTGGAGGTTTTTGTTTCAGACTGGAGAATTTAGTTTCTGACTGGAGAATTGGTTAATATTATATATTATATGTAATACTAATTATATATAATTTTGCTAATATAATTATACAGAATTATATCATATTAGAGAATAGATAATCAGCGAGAGGAGAATTCAGTCTGTGAGATTGGAATTTATTCTGTGACATGGGAATTTACACAGTGAGTGGAGAATTTACTCAGTGAGTGGAAAATTTAATCTGTGCTTAGAGATTTTCTTGTGTTTGGTGAATTTAGTCTAAGATGGTAGAAGTCTTTCAGTGACTGGAGAAATTATTCTGTGACTGGAGGATTTAGTTTCTGCCTGGAGGATTTATTTTCTGACGGGAGAATTTAGTTTCTGACGGAAGAATTTAGTTTCTGACTGGAGGATTTAGTTACTGACTGGAGGATTTAGTTTTTGACTGGAGGATTTAGTTTCTGACTGGAGAATAGGTTAATATTATTTATTATATGTAATACTAATTATATATTATTATGCTAATATAATTATACATAATTATATCATATTAGAGAATAGATAATCAGCGAGTGGAGAATTTAGTCAGTGATAGTGGAATTTATTCTGTGGCATGGGAATTTATTCTGTGACATGGGAATTTACTCAGTGAGTGTAGAATTTAATCTGTGCATAGAGATTTTCTTGTGTTTGGCGAATTTAGTCTAAGAAGGTAGAAGTCTTTCAGTGACTGGAGGACTTATTCTGTGACTGGAGGATTTAGTTTCCGTCGGGAGGATTTAGTTTCTGACGGGAGGATTATGTTTCTGACGGGAGAATCGGTTAATATTATTTTTTATATGTAATGCTAATTATGTATTATTACACTAATATAATTATACATAATTATATCATATTAGAGAATAGATGATCAGCAAGAGGAGAATTTATTCTGTGACATGGGAATTTATTCTGTGACATGGGAATTTGTTCTGTGGCATGGAAATATAATCTGTGACATGGAAATTTATTATGTGACATGGGAATTTATTCTGTGACATGGGAATTTACTCAGTGAGTGTAGAATTTATTCTGTGATATGGGGATTTACTCAGTGAGTTGAGAATTAAATCTGTGCTTAGAGATTTTCATGTGTTTGGAGAATTTAGTCTAAGATGGTAGAAGTCTTTCAGTGACTGGAGAAATTATTCTGTGACGGGAGGATTTAGTTTCTGACGGGAGGATTTAGTTTCTGACGGGAGGATTTAGTTTCTGACGGGAGGATTTAGTTTCTGACGGGAGGATTTAGTTTCTGACGGGAGGATTTAGTTTCTGACGGGAGGATTTAGTTTCTGACGGGAGGATTTAGTTTCTGACGGGAGGATTTAGTTTCTGACGGGAGGATTTAGTTTCTGACGGGAGGATTTAGTTTCTGACGGGAGGATTTAGTTTCTGACGGGAGGATTTAGTTTCTGACGGGAGGATTTAGTTTCTGACGGGAGGATTTAGTTTCTGACGGGAGGATTTAGTTTCTGCCGGGAGGATTTAGTTTCTGCCGGGAGGATTTAGTTTCTGCCGGGAGGATTTAGTTTCTGCCGGGAGGATTTAGTTTCTGCCGGGAGGATTGGTTAATATTATTTATTATATGTAAAACTAGTCATATATTATTATACTAATATAATTATACATAATTATATCATATTAGAGAATAGATAATCAGCGAGAGGAGAATTTAGTCAGTGATAGTGGAATTTATTCTGTGGCCTGGGAATTTATTCTGTGGCCTGGGAATTTATTCTGTGGCCTGGGAATTTATTCTGTGGCCTGGGAATTTATTCTGTGGCCTGGGAATTTATTCTGTGGCCTGGGAATTTATTCTGTGGCCTGGGAATTTATTCTGTGGCCTGGGAATTTATTCTGTGGCCTGGGAATTTATTCTGTGGCCTGGGAATTTATTCTGTGGCCTGGGAATTTATTCTGTGGCCTGGGAATTTATTCTGTGGCCTGGGAATTTATTCTGTGGCCTGGGAATTTATTCTGTGGCCTGGGAATTTATTCTGTGGCCTGGGAATTTATTCTGTGGCCTGGGAATTTATTCTGTGGCCTGGGAATTTATTCTGTGGCCTGGGAATTTATTCTGTGGCCTGGGAATTTATTCTGTGGCCTGGGAATTTATTCTGTGGCCTGGGAATTTATTCTGTGGCCTGGGAATTTATTCTGTGGCCTGGGAATTTATTCTGTGGCCTGGGAATTTATTCTGTGGCCTGGGAATTTATTCTGTGGCCTGGGAATTTATTCTGTGGCCTGGGAATTTATTCTGTGGCCTGGGAATTTATTCTGTGGCCTGGGAATTTACTCAGTGAGTGGAGAATTTAATCTGTGCTTAGAGATTTTCATGTGTTTGGTGAATTTAGTCTAAGATGGTAGAAGTCTTTCAGTGACTGGAGAAATTATTCTGTGACTGGAGGATTTAGTTTCTGACTGGAGGAATTAGATTCTGATAGGAGGATTTATTTTCTGACTGGAGAATTGGTTAATATTATTTATTACATGTAATGGTAATTATATATTATTATACTAATATAATTATACATAATTATATCATATTAGAGAATAGATAATCAGCGAGAGGAGAATTTAGTCTGTGAGAGTGGAATTTATTCTGTGATATGGGAATTTACTCAGTGAGCGGAGAATTTACTCAGTGAGTGGAGAACTTAATCTGTGCTTAGAGATTTTCTTGTGTTTGGTGAATTTAGTCTAAGATGGCAGAAGTCTTTCACTGACTGGAGAAATTATTCTGTGACTGGAGGATTTAGTTTCTGATGGGAGGATTTAGTTTCTGACTGGAGAATTTGGTTTCTGACTGGAGGACTTAGTTTCTGACTGGAGGATTTAGTTTCTGACTGGAGGATTTAATTTCTGACTGGAGGTTTTTGTTTCAGACTGGAGAATTTAGTTTCTGACTGGAGAATTGGTTAATATTATATATTATATGTAATACTAATTATATATAATTTTGCTAATATAATTATACAGAATTATATCATATTAGAGAATAGATAATCAGCGAGAGGAGAATTCAGTCTGTGAGATTGGAATTTATTCTGTGACATGGGAATTTACACAGTGAGTGGAGAATTTACTCAGTGAGTGGAAAATTTAATCTGTGCTTAGAGATTTTCTTGTGTTTGGTGAATTTAGTCTAAGATGGTAGAAGTCTTTCAGTGACTGGAGAAATTATTCTGTGACTGGAGGATTTAGTTTCTGCCTGGAGGATTTATTTTCTGACGGGAGAATTTAGTTTCTGACGGAAGAATTTAGTTTCTGACTGGAGGATTTAGTTACTGACGGGAGGATTTAGTTTCTGACTGGAGAATAGGTTAATATTATTTATTATATGTAATACTAATTATATATTATTATGCTAATATAATTATACATAATTATATCATATTAGAGAATAGATAATCAGCGAGTGGAGAATTTAGTCAGTGATAGTGGAATTTATTCTGTGGCATGGGAATTTATTCTGTGACATGGGAATTTACTCAGTGAGTGTAGAATTTAATCTGTGCATAGAGATTTTCTTGTGTTTGGAGAATTTAGTCTAAGAAGGTAGAAGTCTTTCAGTGACTGGAGGACTTATTCTGTGACTGGAGGATTTAGTTTCCGTCGGGAGGATTTAGTTTCTGACGGGAGGATTATGTTTCTGACGGGAGAATCGGTTAATATTATTTTTTATATGTAATGCTAATTATGTATTATTACACTAATATAATTATACATAATTATATCATATTAGAGAATAGATGATCAGCAAGAGGAGAATTTATTCTGTGACATGGGAATTTATTCTGTGACATGGGAATTTGTTCTGTGGCATGGAAATATAATCTGTGACATGGAAATTTATTATGTGACATGGGAATTTATTCTGTGACATGGGAATTTACTCAGTGAGTGTAGAATTTATTCTGTGATATGGGGATTTACTCAGTGAGTTGAGAATTAAATCTGTGCTTAGAGATTTTCATGTGTTTGGAGAATTTAGTCTAAGATGGTAGAAGTCTTTCAGTGACTGGAGAAATTATTCTGTGACGGGAGGATTTAGTTTCTGACGGGAGGATTTAGTTTCTGACGGGAGGATTTAGTTTCTGACGGGAGGATTTAGTTTCTGACGGGAGGATTTAGTTTCTGACGGGAGGATTTAGTTTCTGACGGGAGGATTTAGTTTCTGACGGGAGGATTTAGTTTCTGACGGGAGGATTTAGTTTCTGACGGGAGGATTTAGTTTCTGACGGGAGGATTTAGTTTCTGACGGGAGGATTTAGTTTCTGACGGGAGGATTTAGTTTCTGACGGCAGGATTTAGTTTCTGACGGCAGGATTTAGTTTCTGACGGCAGGATTTAGTTTCTGACGGCAGGATTTAGTTTCTGACGGCAGGATTTAGTTTCTGACGGCAGGATTTAGTTTCTGACGGCAGGATTTAGTTTCTGACGGCAGGATTTAGTTTCTGACGGCAGGATTTAGTTTCTGACGGGAGGATTGGTTAATATTATTTATTATATGTAAAACTAGTCATATATTATTATACTAATATAATTATACATAATTATATCATATTAGAGAATAGATAATCAGCGAGAGGAGAATTTAGTCAGTGATAGTGGAATTTATTCTGTGGCCTGGGAATTTATTCTGTGGCCTGGGAATTTATTCTGTGGCCTGGGAATTTATTCTGTGGCCTGGGAATTTATTCTGTGGCCTGGGAATTTATTCTGTGGCCTGGGAATTTATTCTGTGGCCTGGGAATTTATTCTGTGGCCTGGGAATTTATTCTGTGGCCTGGGAATTTATTCTGTGGCCTGGGAATTTATTCTGTGGCCTGGGAATTTATTCTGTGGCCTGGGAATTTATTCTGTGGCCTGGGAATTTATTCTGTGGCCTGGGAATTTATTCTGTGGCCTGGGAATTTATTCTGTGGCCTGGGAATTTATTCTGTGGCCTGGGAATTTATTCTGTGGCCTGGGAATTTATTCTGTGGCCTGGGAATTTATTCTGTGGCCTGGGAATTTATTCTGTGGCCTGGGAATTTATTCTGTGGCCTGGGAATTTATTCTGTGGCCTGGGAATTTATTCTGTGGCCTGGGAATTTATTCTGTGGCCTGGGAATTTATTCTGTGGCCTGGGAATTTATTCTGTGGCCTGGGAATTTATTCTGTGGCCTGGGAATTTATTCTGTGGCCTGGGAATTTATTCTGTGGCCTGGGAATTTATTCTGTGGCCTGGGAATTTATTCTGTGGCCTGGGAATTTATTCTGTGGCCTGGGAATTTATTCTGTGGCCTGGGAATTTACTCAGTGAGTGGAGAATTTAATCTGTGCTTAGAGATTTTCATGTGTTTGGTGAATTTAGTCTAAGATGGTAGAAGTCTTTCAGTGACTGGAGAAATTATTCTGTGACTGGAGGATTTAGTTTCTGACTGGAGGAATTAGATTCTGATAGGAGGATTTATTTTCTGACTGGAGAATTGGTTAATATTATTTATTACATGTAATGGTAATTATATATTATTATACTAATATAATTATACATAATTATATCATATTAGAGAATAGATAATCAGCGAGAGGAGAATTTAGTCTGTGAGAGTGGAATTTATTCTGTGATATGGGAATTTACTCAGTGAGCGGAGAATTTACTCAGTGAGTGGAGAACTTAATCTGTGCTTAGAGATTTTCTTGTGTTTGGTGAATTTAGTCTAAGATGGCAGAAGTCTTTCACTGACTGGAGAAATTATTCTGTGACTGGAGGATTTAGTTTCTGATGGGAGGATTTAGTTTCTGACTGGAGAATTTGGTTTCTGACTGGAGGACTTAGTTTCTGACTGGAGGATTTAGTTTCTGACTGGAGGATTTAATTTCTGACTGGAGGTTTTTGTTTCAGACTGGAGAATTTAGTTTCTGACTGGAGAATTGGTTAATATTATATATTATATGTAATACTAATTATATATAATTTTGCTAATATAATTATACAGAATTATATCATATTAGAGAATAGATAATCAGCGAGAGGAGAATTCAGTCTGTGAGATTGGAATTTATTCTGTGACATGGGAATTTACACAGTGAGTGGAGAATTTACTCAGTGAGTGGAAAATTTAATCTGTGCTTAGAGATTTTCTTGTGTTTGGTGAATTTAGTCTAAGATGGTAGAAGTCTTTCAGTGACTGGAGAAATTATTCTGTGACTGGAGGATTTAGTTTCTGCCTGGAGGATTTATTTTCTGACGGGAGAATTTAGTTTCTGACGGAAGAATTTAGTTTCTGACTGGAGGATTTAGTTACTGACTGGAGGATTTAGTTTTTGACTGGAGGATTTAGTTTCTGACTGGAGAATAGGTTAATATTATTTATTATATGTAATACTAATTATATATTATTATGCTAATATAATTATACATAATTATATCATATTAGAGAATAGATAATCAGCGAGTGGAGAATTTAGTCAGTGATAGTGGAATTTATTCTGTGGCATGGGAATTTATTCTGTGACATGGGAATTTACTCAGTGAGTGTAGAATTTAATCTGTGCATAGAGATTTTCTTGTGTTTGGCGAATTTAGTCTAAGAAGGTAGAAGTCTTTCAGTGACTGGAGGACTTATTCTGTGACTGGAGGATTTAGTTTCCGTCGGGAGGATTTAGTTTCTGACGGGAGGATTATGTTTCTGACGGGAGAATCGGTTAATATTATTTTTTATATGTAATGCTAATTATGTATTATTACACTAATATAATTATACATAATTATATCATATTAGAGAATAGATGATCAGCAAGAGGAGAATTTATTCTGTGACATGGGAATTTATTCTGTGACATGGGAATTTGTTCTGTGGCATGGAAATATAATCTGTGACATGGAAATTTATTATGTGACATGGGAATTTATTCTGTGACATGGGAATTTACTCAGTGAGTGTAGAATTTATTCTGTGATATGGGGATTTACTCAGTGAGTTGAGAATTAAATCTGTGCTTAGAGATTTTCATGTGTTTGGAGAATTTAGTCTAAGATGGTAGAAGTCTTTCAGTGACTGGAGAAATTATTCTGTGACGGGAGGATTTAGTTTCTGACGGGAGGATTTAGTTTCTGACGGGAGGATTTAGTTTCTGACGGGAGGATTTAGTTTCTGACGGGAGGATTTAGTTTCTGACGGGAGGATTTAGTTTCTGACGGGAGGATTTAGTTTCTGACGGGAGGATTTAGTTTCTGACGGGAGGATTTAGTTTCTGACGGGAGGATTTAGTTTCTGACGGGAGGATTTAGTTTCTGACGGCAGGATTTAGTTTCTGACGGCAGGATTTAGTTTCTGACGGCAGGATTTAGTTTCTGACGGCAGGATGTAGTTTCTGACGGCAGGATGTAGTTTCTGACGGCAGGATGTAGTTTCTGACGGCAGGATTTAGTTTCTGACGGCAGGATTTAGTTTCTGACGGCAGGATTTAGTTTCTGACGGCAGGATTTAGTTTCTGACGGGAGAAATAGTTAATATTATTTATTATATGTAATAGAAATTATATATAATTACACATATATAATTATACTTAATTATATCATATTAGAGAATAGATAATCAGTGACATGGGAATTTATTCTGTGACATGGGAATTTATTCTGTGACATGGGAATTTATTCTGTGACATGGGAATTTATTCTGTGACATGGGAATTTATTCTGTGACATGGGAATTTATTCTGTGACATGGGAATTTATTCTGTGACATGGGAATTTATTCTGTGACATGGGAATTTATTCTGTGACATGGGAATTTATTCTGTGACATGGGAATTTATTCTGTGACATGGGAATTTATTCTGTGACATGGGAATTTATTCTGTGCTTAGAGATTTTCTTGTGTTTGGTGAATTTAGTCTAAGATGGTAGAAGTCTTTCAGTGACTGGAGAAATTATTCTGTGACTGGAGGATTTAGTTTCTGAACTGGAGAATTTAGTTTCTGACAGGAGCACTTAGTTATTGACTGGAAGATTTAGTTTCTGACTGGAGGATTTAATTTCTGACTGGAGGGTTTTGTTTCAGTCTGGAGGATTTAGTTTCTGACTGGAGAATTGGTTAATATTATATATTATATGTAATACTTATTATATATTATTTTGCTAATATAATTATACAGAATTATATCATATTAGAGAATAGATAATCAGCGAGAGGAGAATTTAGTCTGTGAGAGTGGAATTTATTCTGTGGCCTGGGAATTTATTCTGTGGCCTGGGAATTTATTCTGTGGCCTGGGAATTTATTCTGTGGCCTGGGAATTTATTCTGTGGCCTGGGAATTTATTCTGTGGCCTGGGAATTTATTCTGTGGCCTGGGAATTTATTCTGTGGCCTGGGAATTTATTCTGTGGCCTGGGAATTTATTCTGTGGCCTGGGAATTTATTCTGTGGCCTGGGAATTTATTCTGTGCTTAGAGATTTTCATGTGTTTGGTGAATTTAGTCTAAGATGGTAGAAGTCTTTCAGTGACTGGAGAAATTATTCTGTGACTGGAGGATTTAGTTTCTGACTGGAGGAATTAGATTCTGATAGGAGGATTTATTTTCTGACTGGAGAATTGGTTAATATTATTTATTACATGTAATGGTAATTATAATTATGTATAATTATATTAGTATAATAATATATATCATATTAGAGAATAGATAATCAGCGAGAGGAGAATTTAGTCTGTGAGAGTGGAATTTATTCTGTGATATGGGAATTTACTCAGTGAGCGGAGAATTTACTCAGTGAGTGGAGAACTTAATCTGTGCTTAGAGATTTTCTTGTGTTTGGTGAATTTAGTCTAAGATGGCAGAAGTCTTTCAGTGACTGGAGAAATTATTCTGTGACTGGAGGATTTAGTTTCTGATGGGAGGATTTAGTTTCTGACTGGAGAATTTGGTTTCTGACTGGAGGACTTAGTTTCTGACTGGAGGATTTAGTTTCTGACTGGAGGATTTAATTTCTGACTGGAGGTTTTTGTTTCAGACTGGAGAATTTAGTTTCTGACTGGAGAATTGGTTAATATTATATATTATATGTAATACTAATTATATATAATTTTGCTAATATAATTATACAGAATTATATCATATTAGAGAATAGATAATCAGCGAGAGGAGAATTCAGTCTGTGAGATTGGAATTTATTCTGTGACATGGGAATTTACACAGTGAGTGGAGAATTTACTCAGTGAGTGGAAAATTTAATCTGTGCTTAGAGATTTTCTTGTGTTTGGTGAATTTAGTCTAAGATGGTAGAAGTCTTTCAGTGACTGGAGAAATTATTCTGTGACTGGAGGATTTAGTTTCTGCCTGGAGGATTTATTTTCTGACGGGAGAATTTAGTTTCTGACGGGAGAATTTAGTTTCTGACGGAAGAATTTAGTTTCTGACTGGAGGATTTAGTTACTGACTGGAGGATTTAGTTACTGACTGGAGGATTTAGTTTTTGACTGGAGGATTTAGTTTCTGACTGGAGAATAGGTTAATATTATTTATTATATGTAATACTAATTATATATTATTATGCTAATATAATTATACATAATTATATCATATTAGAGAATAGATAATCAGCGAGTGGA
>JAESHU010000101.1:52543-133818 GCA_017639245.1 Myiopsitta monachus | reverse complement strand
TCCAGGCACAGACTAGATAAGAATAAAATCCTCCAGGCACAGACTAGCCTAGACAAAGCATCTCCTGGCACAGACTGGACCAGAATACAGAACTCCGGGCACAGACTGGACCAGAATAAAAACCTCCAGGCACAGACTAGACCAGAATAAAAACCTCCACACACAGACTAGATGAGACTAAGAACACCCAGGCACAGACTTGATAAGAATAAAAACCTCCAGGCACAGACTAGACGAGACTAAAAACGTCCAGGCACAGACTAGACGTGTCTAAAAACCTCCAGGCACAGACTAGCCTAGACAAAATATTTCCTGGCACTGACTGGACCAGAATAAAAACCTCCAGGCACAGACTAGATGAGACTAAATACCTCCAAGCACAGACTAGACCAGAATAAAAACCCTCCAGGCACAAACTAGACCAGAATAAAAACCTCCAGGCACAGACTTGACTAGACTAGACTAAAAACGTCGAGGCACAGACTAGATGAGACTACAAACCTCCAGCCACAGACTGGACAAGACTCAAAACCTCCAGGCACAGACTAGACATGTCTAAAGACCTACAGGCACAGACTAGACCAGAATAAAACCCTACAGGCACAGACTTGACTTGACTAGACTAAAAACCTCCAGGCACAGACTAGATAAGAATAAAAACCTCCAGGCACAGACTAGACGAGACTAAAATCCTCCAGGCACAGACTAGACGAGACTAAAAAACTCCAGGCACAGACTACACGTGTCTAAACCCAACAGGGACAGACTAGCCTAGACAAAATCTCTCCTGGCACAGACTGGACCAGAGTAAAGACCTCCAGGCACAGACTAGATGAGACTAAATACCTCCAAGCACAGACTAGACCAGAATAAAAACCCTCCAGGCACAAACTAGACCAGAATAAAAACCTCCTGGCACAGACTAGACCAGAATAAAACCCTCCAGGCACAGACTTGACTTGAGTAGACTAAAAACCTCCAGGCACAGACTGGATATGACTAAAAATCCCCAGGCAAAGACTAGATGAGAATAAAATCCTCCAGGCACAGTCTAGACCAGAATAAAAAACTCCAGGCACAGACTAGACCAGAATAAAACCCTCCAGGCACAGACTAGACCAGAATAAAACCCTCCAGGCACAGACTAGACCAGAATAAATCCCTCCAGGCACAGACTAGACGAGACTAAAAACCTCCAGGCACAGACTAGACGAGACTAAAAACGTCCAGGCACAGACTAGACGAGACTAAAAACGTCCAGGCACAGACTAGACGAGACTAAAAACGTCCAGGCACAGACTAGACGAAACTAAAATCCTCCAGGCACAGACTAGACGAGACTAAAAAACACCAGGCACAGGCTAGGCGAGACTAAAAAACACCAGGCACAGGCTAGACGACCCTAAAAAACACCAGGCACAGACTAGACGAGACTAAAAACCTCCAGGCACAGACTAGACATGTCTAAAAACATACAGGCACAGACTAGCCTAGACAAAGCATCTCCTGGCACAGACTGGACCAGAATACAGAACTCCGGGCACAGACTGGACCACAATAAAAACCTCCAGGCACAGACTAGATGAGACTAAAAACCTCCAGGCACAGACTAGATAAGAATAAAATCCTCCAGGCACAGACTAGACGAGACTAAATACGTCCAGGCACAGACTAGACGTGTCTAAAAACCTCCAGGCACAGACTAGAGGAGACAAAAAAAACCTCCAGGCACAGACCGGACCAGAATAAAAACCTCCAGGCACAGACTAGATGAGACTAAATACCTCCAAGCACAGACTAGACCAGAATAAAAACCCTCCAGGCACAAACTAGACCAGAATAAAAACCTCCAGGCACAGACTTGACTAGACTAGACTAAAAACGTCGAGGCACAGACTAGATGAGACTACAAACCTCCAGCCACAGACTAGACAAGACTCAAAACCTCCAGGCACAGACTAGACATGTCTAAAGACCTACAGGCACAGACTAGACCAGAATAAAACCCTACAGGCACAGACTTGACTTGACTAGACTAAAAACCTCCAGGCACAGACTAGATAAGAATAAAATCCTCCAGGCACAGACTAGACGAGACTAAATACGTCCAGGCACAGACTAGACGTGTCTAAAAACCTCCAGGCACGGACTAGCCTAGACAAAATATCTCCTGGCACAGACTGGACCACAATAAAAACCTCCAGGCACAGACTAGACCAGAATAAAACCCTCCAGGCACAGACTAGACGAGACTAAAACCTTCCAGGCACAGACTAGACGAGACTAAAAACCTCCAGGCACAGACTAGACGAGACTAAAAACCTCCAGGCACAGACTAGACGAGACTAAAAACCTCCAGGCACAGACTAGACGAGACTAAAAACCTCCAGGCACAGACTAGACGAGACTAAAAACCTCCAGGCACAGACTAGAGGAGACTAAAAACCTCCAGGCACAGACTAGACGAGACTAAAATCCTCCAGGCACAGACTAGACGAGACTAAAATCCTCCAGGCACAGACTAGACGACACTAAAAAACACCAGGCACAGGCTAGACGACCCTAAAAAACACCAGGCACAGGCTAGACGACCCTAAAAAACACCAGGCACAGGCTAGACGACCCTAAAAAACACCAGGCACAGGCTAGACGAGACTAAAAACCTCCAGGCACAGACTAGACATGTCTAAAAACCTACAGGCACAGACTAGCCTAGACAAAGCATCTCCTGGCACAGACTGGACCAGAATACAGAACTCCGGGCACAGACTGGAACAGAATAAAAACCTCCAGGCACAGACTAGATAAGAATAAAATCCTCCAGGCACAGACTAGACGAGACTAAATACGTCCAGGCACAGACTAGACGTGTCTAAAAACCTCCAGGCACAGACTAGCCTGGACAAAATCTCTCCTTGCACAGACTGGACCAGAATAAAAACCTCCAGGCACAGACAAGACCAGAATAAAAACCTCCACGCACAGACTAGATGAGACTAAGAACACCCAGGCACAGACTTGATAAGAATAAAAACCTCCAGGCACAGACTAGATGAGACTAAAAACGTCCAGGCACAGACTAGACCAGAATAAAACCCTCCAGGCACAGACTAGACGAGACTAAAAACCTCCAGGCACAGACTAGACGAGACTAAAAACCTCCAGGCACAGGCTAGACGAGACTAAAAAACACCAGGCACAGGCTAGACGACCCTAAAAAACACCAGGCACAGGCTAGACGAGACTAAAAACCTCCAGGCACAGACTAGACATGTCTAAAAACCTACAGGCACAGACTAGCCTAGACAAAGCATCTCCTGGCACAGACTGGACCAGAATACAGAACTCCGGGCACAGACTGGACCAGAATAAAAACCTCCAGGCACAGACTAGATGAGACTAAAAACCTCCAGGCACAGACTAGATAAGAATAAAATCCTCCAGGCACAGACTACACGAGACTAAATACGTCCAGGCACAGACTAGACGTGTCTAAAAACCTCCAGGCACAGACTAGCCTGGACAAAATATCACCTGGCACAGACTGGACCAGAATAAAAACCTCCAGGCACAGACTAGACCAGAATAAAAACCTCCACGCACAGACTAGATGAGACTAAGAACACCCAGGCACAGACTTGATAAGAATAAAAACCTCCAGGCACAGACTAGACGAGACTAAATACCTCCAAGCACAGACTAGACCAGAATAAAAACCCTCCAGGCACAAACTAGACCAGAATAAAAACCTCCAGGCACAGACTTGACTAGACTAGACTAAAAACCTCCAGGCAAAGACTAGATGAGATTAAAAACCTCCAGGCACAGACTAGATAAGAATAAAAACCTCCAGGCACTGACTACACTAGACTAGATTAAAAACCTCCAGCCACAGACTAGACAAGACTCAAAACCTACAGGCACAGACTAGACATGTCTAAAGACCTACAGGCACAGACTAGACCAGAATAAAACCCTACAGGCACAGACTTGACTTCACTAGACTAAAAACCTCCAGGCACAGACTAGATGAGATTAAAAACCTCCAGGCACAGACTAGATAAGAATAAAAACCTCCAGGCACTGACTACACTAGACTAGATTAAAAACCTCCAGCCACAGACAAGATGAGACTAAAAACCCCCAGGCACAGACTAGATAAGAATAAAAACCCCCAGGCACAGACTAGACCAGAATAAAAACCTCCAGGCACAGACTAGACCAGAATAAAACCCTCCAGGCACAGACTTGACCAGAATAAAACCCTCCAGGCACAGACTAGACGAGACTAAAAACCTCCAGGCACAGACTAGACGAGACTAAAAACCTCCAGGCACAGACTAGACGAGACTAAAAACCTCCAGGCACAGACTAGACGAGACTAAAAACCTCCAGGCACAGACTAGACGAGACTAAAAACCTCCAGGCACAGACTAGACGAAACTAAAATCCTCCAGGCACAGACTAGACGAAACTAAAAAACACCAGGCACAGACTAGACGAGACTAAAAAATTCCAGGCACAGACTAGAAATGTCTAAAAACCTACAGGCACAGACTAGCCTAGACAAAATATCTCCTGGCACAGACTGGACCAGAATAAAAACCTCCAGGCACAGACTAGATGAGACTAAATACCTCCAAGCACAGACTAGACCAGAATAAAAACCCTCCAGGCACAAACTAGACCAGAATAAAAACCTCCAGGCACAGACTTGACTAGACTAGACTAAAAACCTCCAGGCACAGACTAGATGAGACTAAAAACCTCCAGGCAAAGACTAGATAAGAATAAAATCCTCCAGGCACAGACTAGACGAGACTAAATACGTCCAGGCACAGACTAGAAGTGTCTAAAAACCTCCAGGCACGGACTAGCCTAGACAAAATATCTCCTGGCACAGACTGGACCACAATAAAAACCTCCAGGCACAGACAAGACCAGAATAAAAACCTCCAGGCACAGACTACACTAAACTAGATTAAAAACCTCCAGCCACAGACAAGATGAGACTAAAAACCCCCAGGCACAGACTAGGTAAGAATAAAAACCTCCAGGCACAGACTAGACCAGAATAAAAACCTCCAGGCACAGACTAGGCCAGAATAAAACCCTCCAGGCACAGACTAGACCAGAATAAAAACCTCCAGGCACAGACTAGACGAGACTAAAACCCTCCAGGCACAGACTAGACGAGACTAAAACCCTCCAGGCACAGACTAGACGAGACTAAAACCCTCCAGGCACAGACTAGACGAGACTAAAAACCTCCAGGCACAGACTAGACGAGACTAAAAACCTCCAGGCACAGACTAGACGAGACTAAAAACCTCCAGGCACAGACTAGACGAGACTAAAAACCTCCAGGCACAGACTAGACGAGACTAAAAAACACCAGGCACAGGCTAGACGACCCTAAAAAACACCAGGCACAGGCTAGACGAGACTAAAAACCTCCAGGCACAGACTAGACATGTCTAAAAACCTACAGGCACAGACTAGCCTAGACAAAGCATCTCCTGGCACAGACTGGACCAGAATACAGAACTCCGGGCACAGACTGGACCAGAATAAAAACCTCCAGGCACAGACTAGATGAGACTAAAAACCTCCAGGCACAGACTAGATAAGAATAAAATCCTCCAGGCACAGACTAGACGAGACTAAATACGTCCAGGCACAGACTAGACGTGTCTAAAAACCTCCAGGCACAGACTAGCCTGGACAAAATCTCTCCTGGCACAGACTGGACCAGAATAAAAACCTCCAGGCACAGACAAGACCAGAATAAAAACCTCCACGCACAGACTAGATGAGACTAAGAACACCCAGGCACAGACTTGATAAGAATAAAAACCTCCAGGCACAGACTAGATGAGACTAAAAACGTCCAGGCACAGACTAGACGTGTCTAAAAACCTCCAGGCACAGACTAGCCTAGACAAAATATTTCCTGGCACAGACTGGACCAGAATAAAAACCTCCAGGCACAGACTAGATGAGACTAAATACCTCCAAGCACAGACTAGACCAGAATAAAAACCCTCCAGGGTTTTTATTTACAAGCTAGACCAGAATAAAAACCTCCAGGCACAGACTTGACTAGACTAGACTAAAAACGTCGAGGCACAGACTAGATGAGACTACAAACCTCCAGCCACAGACTAGACAAGACTCAAAACCTACAGGCACAGACTAGACATGTCTAAAAACCTACAGGCACAGACTAGACCAGAATAAAACCCTACAGGCACAGACTTGACTTGACTAGACTAAAATCCTCCAGGCACAGACCAGACGAGACTAAATACGTCCAGGCACAGACTAGACGTGTCTAAAAACCTCCAGGCACAGACTAGCCTAGACAAAATATCTCCTGGCACAGACTGGACGACAATAAAAACCTCCAGGCACAGACTAGACCAGAATAAAACCCTCCAGGCACAGACTTGACTTGAGTAGACTAAAAACCTCCAGGCACAGACTAGATATTACTAAAAACCCCCAGGCAAAGACTAGACCAGAATAAAATCCTCCAGGCACAGTCTAGACCAGAATAAAAAACTCCAGGCACAGACTAGACCAGAATAAAACCCTCCAGGCACAGACTAGACGAGAATAAAACCCTCCAGGCACAGACTAGACGAGACTAAAACCTTCCAGGCACAGACTAGACGAGACTAAAAACCTCCAGGCACAGACTAGACCAGAATAAAACCCTCCAGGCACAGACTAGACGAGACTAAAAACCCTCCAGGCACAGACTAGACGAGACTAAAAACCTCCAGGCACAGACTAGACGAGACTAAAAACCTCCAGGCACAGACTAGACGAGACTAAAAACCTCCAGGCACAGACTAGACGAGACTAAAAAACACCAGGCACAGGCTAGACGACCCTAAAAAACACCAGGCACAGGCTAGACGACCCTAAAAAACACCAGGCACAGGCTAGACGAGACTAAAAACCTCCAGGCACAGACTAGACATGTCTAAAAACCTACAGGCACAGACTAGCCTAGACAAAGCATCTCCTGGCACAGACTGGACCAGAATACAGAACTCCGGGCACAGACTGGACCAGAATAAAAACCTCCAGGCACAGACTAGATGAGACTAAAAACCTCCAGGCACAGACTAGATAAGAATAAAATCCTCCAGGCACAGACTAGACGAGACTAAATACGTCCAGGCACAGACTAGACGTGTCTAAAAACCTCCAGGCACAGACTAGCCTGGACAAAATATCTCCTGGCACAGACTGGACCAGAATAAAAACCTCCAGGCACAGACTAGACCAGAATAAAAACCTCCACGCACAGACTAGATGAGACTAAGAACACCCAGGCACAGACTTGATAAGAATAAAAACCTCCAGGCACAGACTAGACGAGACTAAAAACGTCCAGGCACAGACTAGACGTGTCTAAAAACCTCCAGGCACAGACTAGCCTAGACAAAATATTTCCTGGCACAGACTGGACCAGAATAAAAACCTCCAGGCACAGACTAGATGAGACTAAATACCTCCAAGCACAGACTAGACCAGAATAAAAACCCTCCAGGCACAAACTAGACCAGAATAAAAACCTCCAGGCACAGACTTGACTAGACTAGACTAAAAACATCGAGGCACAGACTAGATGAGATTACAAACCTCCAGCCACAGACTAGACAAGACTCAAAACCTACAGGCACAGACTAGACATGTCTAAAGACCTACAGGCACAGACTAGACCAGAATAAAACCCTACAGGCACAGACTTGACTTGACTAGACTAAAAACCTCCAGGCACAGACTAGATGAGACTAAAAACCTCCAGGCAAAGACTAGATAAGTATAAAATCCTCCAGGCACAGACTAGACGAGACTAAATACGTCCAGGCACAGACTAGACGTGTCTAAAAACCTCCAGGCACGGACTAGCCTAGACAAAATATCTCCTGGCACAGACTGGACCACAATAAAAACCTCCAGGCACAGACAAGACCAGAATAAAAACCTCCAGGCACAGACTACACTAAACTAGATTAAAAACCTCCAGCCACAGACAAGATGAGACTAAAAACCCCCAGGCACAGACTAGATAAGAATAAAAACCCCCAGGCACAGACTAGACCAGAATAAAAACCTCCAGGCACAGACTAGGCCAGAATAAAACCCTCCAGGCACAGACTAGACCAGAATAAAACCCTCCAGGCACAGTCTAGACGAGACTAAAAACCTCCAGGCACAGACTAGACGAGACTAAAAACCTCCAGGCACAGACTAGACGAGACTAAAAAACACCAGGCACAGGCTAGACGACCCTAAAAAACACCAGGCACAGGCTAGACGAGACTAAAAACCTCCAGGCACAGACTAGACATGTCTAAAATCCTCCAGGCACAGACTAGCCTAGACAAAGCATCTCCTGGCACAGACTGGACCAGAATACAGAACTCCGGGCACAGACTGGACCAGAATAAAAACCTCCAGGCACAGACTAGACGAGACTAAATACGTCCAGGCACAGACTAGACGTGTCTAAAAACCTCCAGGCACAGACTAGCCTAGACAAAATATTTCCTGGCACAGACTGGACCAGAATAAAAACCTCCAGGCACAGACTAGATGAGACTAAATACCTCCAAGCACAGACTAGACCAGAATAAAAACCCTCCAGGGTTTTTATTTACAAGCTAGACCAGAATAAAACCCTACAGGCACAGACTTGACTTGACTAGACTAAAAACCTCCAGGCACAGACTAGATGAGACTAAAAACCTCCAGGCACAGACTAGATAAGAATAAAATCCTCCAGGCACAGACCAGACGAGACTAAATACGTCCAGGCACAGACTAGACGAGACTAAAAACCTCCAGGCACAGACTAGCCTAGACAAAATATCTCCTGGCACAGACTGGACGACAATAAAAACCTCCAGGCACAGACTAGACCAGAATAAAAACCTCCAGGCACAGACTAGCCTAGACAAAATATCTCCTGGCACAGACTGGACGACAATAAAAACCTCCAGGCACAGACTAGACCAGAATAAAAACCTCCAGGCACAGACTACACTAGACTAGATTAAAAACCTCCAGCCACAGACTAGATGAGACTAAAAACCCCCAGGCACAGACTAGATAAGAATAAAAACCCCCAGGCACAGACTAGACCAGAATAAAACCCTCCAG
Organism: Myiopsitta monachus; assembly: GCA_017639245.1. Taxonomy (NCBI): domain Eukaryota; kingdom Metazoa; phylum Chordata; class Aves; order Psittaciformes; family Psittacidae; genus Myiopsitta; species Myiopsitta monachus. The sequence goes on along the minus strand of JAESHU010000101.1, from coordinate 124,638 downwards.
GCACAGACTTGACTTGAGTAGACTAAAAAACTCCAGGCACAGACTAGATATGACTAAAAATCCCCAGGCAAAGACTAGACGAGAATAAAATCCTCAAGGCACAGTCTAGACCAGAATAAAAAACTCCAGGCACAGACTAGACCAGAATAAAACCCTCCAGGCACAGACTAGACCAGAATAAAAAACTCCAGGCACAGACTAGACCAGAATAAAACCCTCCAGGCACAGACTAGACGAGACTAAGAACCTCCAGGCACAGACTAGACGAGACTAAAAACCTCCAGGCACAGACTAGACGAGACTAAAAACCTCCAGGCACAGACTAGACGAGACTAAAAACCTCCAGGCACAGACTAGACGAAACTAAAATCCTCCAGGCACAGACTAGACGAAACTAAAATCCTCCAGGCACAGACTAGACGAGACTAAAAAATTCCAGGCACAGACTAGAAATGTCTAAAAACCTACAGGCACAGACTAGCCTAGACAAAATATCTCCTGGCACAGACTGGACCAGAATAAAATCCTCCAGGCACAGACTAGACGAAACTAAAATCCTCCAGGCACAGACTAGATGAGACTAAAAAATTCCAGGCACAGACTAGAAATGTCTAAAAACCTACAGGCACAGACTAGCCTAGACAAAATATCTCCTGGCACAGACTAGACCAGAATAAAAACCTCCAGGCACAGACTAGATGAGACTAAATACCTCCAAGCACAGACTAGACCAGAATAAAAACCCTCCAGGCACAAACTAGACCAGAATAAAAACCTCCAGGCACAGACTTGACTAGACTAGACTAAAAACGTCGAGGCACAGACTAGATGAGACTACAAACCTCCAGCCAGAGACTAGACAAGACTCAAAACCTACAGGCACAGACTAGACATGTCTAAAAACCTACAGGCACAGACTAGACCAGAATAAAACCCTACAGGCACAGACTTGACTTGACTAGACTAAAATCCTCCAGGCACAGACCAGACGAGACTAAATACGTCCAGGCACAGACTAGACGTGTCTAAAAACCTCCAGGCACAGACTAGCCTAGACAAAATATCTCCTGGCACAGACTGGACGACAATAAAAACCTCCAGGCACAGACTAGACCAGAATAAAACCCTCCAGGCACAGACTTGACTTGAGTAGACTAAAAACCTCCAGGCACAGACTAGATATTACTAAAAACCCCCAGGCAAAGACTAGACCAGAATAAAATCCTCCAGGCACAGTCTAGACCAGAATAAAAAACTCCAGGCACAGACTAGACCAGAATAAAACCCTCCAGGCACAGACTAGACGAGAATAAAACCCTCCAGGCACAGACTAGACGAGACTAAAACCTTCCAGGCACAGACTAGACGAGACTAAAAACCTCCAGGCACAGACTAGACCAGAATAAAACCCTCCAGGCACAGACTAGACGAGACTAAAAACCCTCCAGGCACAGACTAGACGAGACTAAAAACCTCCAGGCACAGACTAGACGAGACTAAAAACCTCCAGGCACAGACTAGACGAGACTAAAAACCTCCAGGCACAGACTAGACGAGACTAAAAAACACCAGGCACAGGCTAGACGACCCTAAAAAACACCAGGCACAGGCTAGACGACCCTAAAAAACACCAGGCACAGGCTAGACGAGACTAAAAACCTCCAGGCACAGACTAGACATGTCTAAAAACCTACAGGCACAGACTAGCCTAGACAAAGCATCTCCTGGCACAGACTGGACCAGAATACAGAACTCCGGGCACAGACTGGACCAGAATAAAAACCTCCAGGCACAGACTAGATGAGACTAAAAACCTCCAGGCACAGACTAGATAAGAATAAAATCCTCCAGGCACAGACTAGACGAGACTAAATACGTCCAGGCACAGACTAGACGTGTCTAAAAACCTCCAGGCACAGACTAGCCTGGACAAAATATCTCCTGGCACAGACTGGACCAGAATAAAAACCTCCAGGCACAGACTAGACCAGAATAAAAACCTCCACGCACAGACTAGATGAGACTAAGAACACCCAGGCACAGACTTGATAAGAATAAAAACCTCCAGGCACAGACTAGACGAGACTAAAAACGTCCAGGCACAGACTAGACGTGTCTAAAAACCTCCAGGCACAGACTAGCCTAGACAAAATATTTCCTGGCACAGACTGGACCAGAATAAAAACCTCCAGGCACAGACTAGATGAGACTAAATACCTCCAAGCACAGACTAGACCAGAATAAAAACCCTCCAGGCACAAACTAGACCAGAATAAAAACCTCCAGGCACAGACTTGACTAGACTAGACTAAAAACATCGAGGCACAGACTAGATGAGATTACAAACCTCCAGCCACAGACTAGACAAGACTCAAAACCTACAGGCACAGACTAGACATGTCTAAAGACCTACAGGCACAGACTAGACCAGAATAAAACCCTACAGGCACAGACTTGACTTGACTAGACTAAAAACCTCCAGGCACAGACTAGATGAGACTAAAAACCTCCAGGCAAAGACTAGATAAGTATAAAATCCTCCAGGCACAGACTAGACGAGACTAAATACGTCCAGGCACAGACTAGACGTGTCTAAAAACCTCCAGGCACGGACTAGCCTAGACAAAATATCTCCTGGCACAGACTGGACCACAATAAAAACCTCCAGGCACAGACAAGACCAGAATAAAAACCTCCAGGCACAGACTACACTAAACTAGATTAAAAACCTCCAGCCACAGACAAGATGAGACTAAAAACCCCCAGGCACAGACTAGATAAGAATAAAAACCCCCAGGCACAGACTAGACCAGAATAAAAACCCCCAGGCACAGACTAGACCAGATTAAAAACCTCCAGGCACAGACTAGGCCAGAATAAAACCCTCCAGGCACAGACTAGACCAGAATAAAACCCTCCAGGCACAGTCTAGACGAGACTAAAAACCTCCAGGCACAGACTAGACGAGACTAAAAACCTCCAGGCACAGACTAGACGAGACTAAAAACCTCCAGGCACAGACTAGACGAGACTAAAAAACACCAGGCACAGGCTAGACGACCCTAAAAAACACCAGGCACAGGCTAGACGAGACTAAAAACCTCCAGGCACAGACTAGACATGTCTAAAATCCTCCAGGCACAGACTAGACGAAACTAAAATCCTCCAGGCACAGACTAGACGAGACTAAAAAATTCCAGGCACAGACTAGAAATGTCTAAAAACCTACAGGCACAGACTAGCCTAGACAAAATATCTCCTGGCACAGACTGGACCAGAATAAAATCCTCCAGGCACAGACTAGACGAAACTAAAATCCTCCAGGCACAGACTAGACGAGACTAAAAAATTCCAGGCACAGACTAGAAATGTCTAAAAACCTACAGGCACAGACTAGCCTAGACAAAATATCTCCTGGCACAGACTGGACCAGAATAAAAACCTCCAGGCACAGACTAGATGAGACTAAATACCTCCAAGCACAGACTAGACCAGAATAAAAACCCTCCAGGCACAAACTAGACCAGAATAAAAACCTCCAGGCACAGACTTGACTAGACTAGACTAAAAACGTCGAGGCACAGACTAGATGAGACTACAAACCTCCAGCCACAGACTAGACAAGACTCAAAACCTACAGGCACAGACTAGACATGTCTAAAGACCTACAGGCACAGACTAGACCAGAATAAAACCCTACAGGCACAGACTTGACTTGACTAGACTAAAAACCTCCAGGCACAGACTAGATGAGACTAAAAACCTCCAGGCACAGACTAGATAAGAATAAAATCCTCCAGGCACAGACTAGACGAGACTAAATACGTCCAGGCACAGACTAGAAGTGTCTAAAAACCTCCAGGCACAGACTAGCCTAGACAAAATATCTCCTGGCACAGACTGGACCAGAATAAAAACCTCCAGGCACAGACTAGACCAGAATAAAACCCTCCAGGCACAGACTTGACTTGAGTAGACTAAAAACCTCCAGGCACAGACTGGATATGACTAAAAATCCCCAGGCAAAGACTAGATGAGAATAAAATCCTCCAGGCACAGTCTAGACCAGAATAAAAAACTCCAGGCACAGACTAGACCAGAATAAAACCCTCCAGGCACAGACTAGACCAGAATAAAACCCTCCAGGCACAGACTTGACCAGAATAAAACCCTCCAGGCACAGACTAGACGAGACTAAAAACCTCCAGGCACAGACTAGACGAGACTAAAAACGTCCAGGCACAGACTAGACGAGACTAAAAACCTCCAGGCACAGACTAGACGAGACTAAAAACCTCCAGGCACAGACTAGACGAAACTAAAATCCTCCAGGCACAGACTAGACGAGACTAAAAAACACCAGGCACAGGCTAGACGACCCTAAAAAACACCAGGCACAGACTAGACGAGACTAAAAACCTCCAGGCACAGACTAGACATGTCTAAAAACATACAGGCACAGACTAGCCTAGACAAAGCATCTCCTGGCACAGACTGGACCAGAATACAGAACTCCGGGCACAGACTGGACCACAATAAAAACCTCCAGGCACAGACTAGATGAGACTAAAAACCTCCAGGCACAGACTAGATAAGAATAAAATCCTCCAGGCACAGACTAGACGAGACTAAATACATCCAGGCACAGACTAGACGTGTCTAAAAACCTCCAGGCACAGACTAGCCTGGACAAAAAAAACCTCCAGGCACAGACTGGACTAGAATAAAAACCTCCAGGCACAGACTAGATGAGACTAAATACCTCCAAGCACAGACTAGACCAGAATAAAAACCCTCCAGGCACAAACTAGACCAGAATAAAAACCTCCAGGCACAGACTTGACTAGACTAGACTAAAAACGTCGAGGCACAGACTAGATGAGACTACAAACCTCCAGCCACAGACTAGACAAGACTCAAAACCTACAGGCACAGACTAGACATGTCTAAAGACCTACAGGCACAGACTAGACCAGAATAAAACCCTACAGGCACAGACTTGACTTGACTAGACTAAAAACCTCCAGGCACAGACTAGATAAGAATAAAATCCTCCAGGCACAGACCAGACGAGACTAAATACGCCCAGGCACAGACTAGACGTGTCTAAAAACCTCCAGGCACAGACTAGCCTAGACAAAATATCTCCTGGCACAGACTGGACCACAATAAAAACCTCCAGGCACAGACAAGACCAGAATAAAAACCTCCAGGCACAGACTACACTAAACTAGATTAAAAACCTCCAGCCACAGACAAGATGAGACTAAAAACCCCCAGGCACAGACTAGATAAGAATAAAAACCCCCAGGCACAGACTAGACCAGAATAAAACCCTCCAGGCACAGACTTGACTTGAGTAGACTAAAAACCTCCAGGCACAGACTAGATATGACTAAAAACCCCCAGGCAAAGACAAGATGAGAATAAAATCCTCCAGGCACAGTCTAGACCAGAATAAAAAACTCCAGGCACAGACTAGACCAGAATAAAACCCTCCAGGCACAGACTAGACCAGAATAAAACCCTCCAGGCACAGACTAGACCAGAATAAAAACCTCTAGGCACAGACTAGACCAGAATAAAAACCTCTAGGCACAGACTAGACCAGAATAAAACCCTCCAGGCACAGACTAGACCGGAATAAAAACCTCTAGGCACAGACTAGACCAGACTAAAAACCTCCAGGCACAGAATTGACTTGACAAGACTAAAAACCTCCAGGCACAGAATTGACTTGACAAGACTAAAAACCTCCAGGCACAGAATTGACTTGACAAGACTAAAAACCTCCAGGCACAGAATTGACTTGACAAGACTAAAAACCTCCAGGCACAGACTAGACGAGACTAAAAACCTCCAGGCACAGACTAGACGAGACTAAAAACCTCCAGGCACAGACTAGACGAGACTAAAAGCCTCCAGGCACAGACTAGACAAGTCTAAAAACCTCCAGGCACAGACTAGATGAGACTAAATACCTCCAAGCACAGACTAGACCAGAATAAAAACCCTCCAGGGACAAACTAGACCAGAATAAAAACCTGCAGGCACAGACTTGACTAGACTAGACTAAAAACGTCGAGGCACAGACTAGATAAGACTACAAACCTCCAGCCACAGACTAGAGAAGACTCAAAACCTCCAGGCACAGACTAGACATGTCTAAAGACCTACAGGCACAGACTAGACCAGAATAAAACCTCCAGGCACAGAGTTGACTAGACTAGACTGAAAACCTCCAGGCACAGACTAGATAAGAATAAAAACCTCCAGGCACAGACTAGACGAGACTAAAATCCACCAGGCACAGACTAGACGCGTCTAAACCCAACAGGGACAGACTAGCCTAGACAAAATCTCTCCTGGCACAGACTGGACCAGAGTAAAGACCTCCAGGCACAGACTAGATAAGAATAAATACCTCCAGACACAGACTAGATGAGACTAAAAACCTCAAGGCACAGACTAGATGAGACTATAAACCTCCAGACAGAGACTAGACAAGACTAAAAACCTCCAAGCACAGACTAGACATGTCTAAAAACCTACAGGCACAGACTAGCCTAGACAAAATATCTCCTGGCACAGACTGGACCAGAATAAATACCTCCAGGCTCAGACTAGACCAGACTGAAAACCTCCAGGCACGGACTAGACGAGACTAAAAAACTCCAGGCACAGACTAGACGAGACTAAAAACCTCCAGGCACAGATTAGACGAGACTAAAATCCTCCAGGCACAGACTAGGCGAGACTAAAAAACACCAGGCACAGGCTAGACGACTCTAAAAAACACCAGGCACAGACTAGACGAGGCTAAAAACATCCAGGCACAGACTAGACATGTCTAAAAACCTACAGGCACAGACTAGCCTAGACAAAGCATCTCCTGGCACAGACTGGACCAGAATACAGAACTCCGGGCACAGACTGGATCAGAATAAAAACCTCCAGGCACAGACTAGACCAGAATGAAACCCTCCAGGCACAGACTAGACCAGAATAAAACCCTCCAGGCACAGACTAGACCAGAATAAAACCCTCCAGGCACAGACTAGACCAGAATAAAACCCTCCAGGCACAGACTAGACGAGACTAAAAACCTCCAGGCACAGACTAGATGTGTCTAAAAACCTCCAGGCACAGACTAGACGAGACTAAAAACCTCCAGGCACAGACTAGATAAGAATAAAATCCTCCAGGCACAGACTAGCCTAGACAAAGCATCTCCTGGCACAGACCGAACCAGAATACAGAACTCCGGGCACAGACTGGACCAGAATAAAAACTTCCAGGCACAGACTAGACCAGAATAAAAACCTCCACGCACAGACTAGATGAGACTAAGAACACCCAGGCACAGACTTGATAAGAATAAAAACCTCCAGGCACAGACTAGACGAGACTAAATACGTCCAGGCACAGACTAGACGTGTCTAAAAACCTCCAGGCACAGACTAGCCTAGACAAAATATCTCCTGGCACAGACTGGACGACAATAAAAACCTCCAGGCACAGACTAGACCAGAATAAAACCCTCCAGGCACAGACTTGACTTGAGTAGACTAAAAACCTCCAGGCACAGACTAGATATTACTAAAAACCCCCAGGCAAAGACTAGACCAGAATAAAATCCTCCAGGCACAGTCTAGACCAGAATAAAAAACTCCAGGCACAGACTAGACCAGAATAAAACCCTCCAGGCACAGACTAGACGAGAATAAAACCCTCCAGGCACAGACTAGACGAGACTAAAACCTTCCAGGCACAGACTAGACGAGACTAAAAACCTCCAGGCACAGACTAGACCAGAATAAAACCCTCCAGGCACAGACTAGACGAGACTAAAAACCCTCCAGGCACAGACTAGACGAGACTAAAAACCTCCAGGCACAGACTAGACGAGACTAAAAACCTCCAGGCACAGACTAGATGAGACTAAAAACCTCCAGGCACAGACTAGACGAGACTAAAAACCTCCAGGCACAGACTAGACGAGACTAAAAACCTCCAGGCACAGGCTAGACGACCCTAAAAAACACCAGGCACAGGCTAGACGACCCTAAAAAACACCAGGCACAGGCTAGACGAGACTAAAAACCTCCAGGCACAGACTAGACATGTCTAAAAACCTACAGGCACAGACTAGCCTAGACAAAGCATCTCCTGGCACAGACTGGACCAGAATACAGAACTCCGGGCACAGACTGGACCAGAATAAAAACCTCCAGGCACAGACTAGATGAGACTAAAAACCTCCAGGCACAGACTAGATAAGAATAAAATCCTCCAGGCACAGACTAGACGAGACTAAATACGTCCAGGCACAGACTAGACGTGTCTAAAAACCTCCAGGCACAGACTAGCCTGGACAAAATATCTCCTGGCACAGACTGGACCAGAATAAAAACCTCCAGGCACAGACTAGACCAGAATAAAAACCTCCACGCACAGACTAGATGAGACTAAGAACACCCAGGCACAGACTTGATAAGAATAAAAACCTCCAGGCACAGACTAGACGAGACTAAAAACGTCCAGGCACAGACTAGACGTGTCTAAAAACCTCCAGGCACAGACTAGCCTAGACAAAATATTTCCTGGCACAGACTGGACCAGAATAAAAACCTCCAGGCACAGACTAGATGAGACTAAATACCTCCAAGCACAGACTAGACCAGAATAAAAACCCTCCAGGCACAAACTAGACCAGAATAAAAACCTCCAGGCACAGACTTGACTAGACTAGACTAAAAACATCGAGGCACAGACTAGATGAGATTACAAACCTCCAGCCACAGACTAGACAAGACTCAAAACCTACAGGCACAGACTAGACATGTCTAAAGACCTACAGGCACAGACTAGACCAGAATAAAACCCTACAGGCACAGACTTGACTTGACTAGACTAAAAACCTCCAGGCACAGACTAGACGAGACTAAAAACCTCCAGGCAAAGACTAGATAAGTATAAAATCCTCCAGGCACAGACTAGACGAGACTAAATACGTCCAGGCACAGACTAGACGTGTCTAAAAACCTCCAGGCACGGACTAGCCTAGACAAAATATCTCCTGGCACAGACTGGACCACAATAAAAACCTCCAGGCACAGACAAGACCAGAATAAAAACCTCCAGGCACAGACTACACTAAACTAGATTAAAAACCTCCAGCCACAGACAAGATGAGACTAAAAACCCCCAGGCACAGACTAGATAAGAATAAAAACCCCCAGGCACAGACTAGACCAGAATAAAAACCTCCAGGCACAGACTAGGCCAGAATAAAACCCTCCAGGCACAGACTAGACCAGAATAAAACCCTCCAGGCACAGTCTAGACGAGACTAAAAACCTCCAGGCACAGACTAGACGAGACTAAAAAACACCAGGCACAGGCTAGACGACCCTAAAAAACACCAGGCACAGGCTAGACGAGACTAAAAACCTCCAGGCACAGACTAGACATGTCTAAAATCCTCCAGGCACAGACTAGACGAAACTAAAATCCTCCAGGCACAGACTAGACGAGACTAAAAAATTCCAGGCACAGACTAGAAATGTCTAAAAACCTACAGGCACAGACTAGCCTAGACAAAATATCTCCTGGCACAGACTGGACCAGAATAAAATCCTCCAGGCACAGACTAGACGAAACTAAAATCCTCCAGGCACAGACTAGACGAGACTAAAAAATTCCAGGCACAGACTAGAAATGTCTAAAAACCTACAGGCACAGACTAGCCTAGACAAAATATCTCCTGGCACAGACTGGACCAGAATAAAAACCTCCAGGCACAGACTAGATGAGACTAAATACCTCCAAGCACAGACTAGACCAGAATAAAAACCCTCCAGGCACAAACTAGACCAGAATAAAAACCTCCAGGCACAGACTTGACTAGACTAGACTAAAAACGTCGAGGCACAGACTAGATGAGACTACAAACCTCCAGCCACAGACTAGACAAGACTCAAAACCTACAGGCACAGACTAGACATGTCTAAAGACCTACAGGCACAGACTAGACCAGAATAAAACCCTACAGGCACAGACTTGACTTGACTAGACTAAAAACCTCCAGGCACAGACTAGATGAGACTAAAAACCTCCAGGCACAGACTAGATAAGAATAAAATCCTCCAGGCACAGACTAGACGAGACTAAATACGTCCAGGCACAGACTAGAAGTGTCTAAAAACCTCCAGGCACAGACTAGCCTAGACAAAATATCTCCTGGCACAGACTGGACCAGAATAAAAACCTCCAGGCACAGACTTGACTTGAGTAGACTAAAAACCTCCAGGCACAGACTGGATATGACTAAAAATCCCCAGGCAAAGACTAGATGAGAATAAAATCCTCCAGGCACAGTCTAGACCAGAATAAAAAACTCCAGGCACAGACTAGACCAGAATAAAACCCTCCAGGCACAGACTAGACCAGAATAAAACCCTCCAGGCACAGACTTGACCAGAATAAAACCCTCCAGGCACAGACTAGACGAGACTAAAAACCTCCAGGCACAGACTAGACGAGACTAAAAACCTCCAGGCACAGACTAGACGAGACTAAAAACCTCCAGGCACAGACTAGACGAGACTAAAAACCTCCAGGCACAGACTAGACGAGACTAAAAAACACCAGGCACAGGCTAGACGACCCTAAAAAACACCAGGCACAGACTAGACGAGACTAAAAACCTCCAGGCACAGACTAGACATGTCTAAAAACATACAGGCACAGACTAGCCTAGACAAAGCATCTCCTGGCACAGACTGGACCAGAATACAGAACTCCGGGCACAGACTGGACCACAATAAAAACCTCCAGGCACAGACTAGATGAGACTAAAAACCTCCAGGCACAGACTAGATAAGAATAAAATCCTCCAGGCACAGACTAGACGAGACTAAATACATCCAGGCACAGACTAGACGTGTCTAAAAACCTCCAGGCACAGACTAGCCTGGACAAAAAAAACCTCCAGGCACAGACTGGACTAGAATAAAAACCTCCAGGCACAGACTAGATGAGACTAAATACCTCCAAGCACAGACTAGACCAGAATAAAAACCCTCCAGGCACAAACTAGACCAGAATAAAAACCTCCAGGCACAGACTTGACTAGACTAGACTAAAAACGTCGAGGCACAGACTAGATGAGACTACAAACCTCCAGCCACAGACTAGACAAGACTCAAAACCTACAGGCACAGACTAGACATGTCTAAAGACCTACAGGCACAGACTAGACCAGAATAAAACCCTACAGGCACAGACTTGACTTGACTAGACTAAAAACCTCCAGGCACAGACTAGATAAGAATAAAATCCTCCAGGCACAGACCAGACGAGACTAAATACGCCCAGGCACAGACTAGACGTGTCTAAAAACCTCCAGGCACAGACTAGCCTAGACAAAATATCTCCTGGCACAGACTGGACCACAATAAAAACCTCCAGGCACAGACAAGACCAGAATAAAAACCTCCAGGCACAGACTACACTAAACTAGATTAAAAACCTCCAGCCACAGACAAGATGAGACTAAAAACCCCCAGGCACAGACTAGATAAGAATAAAAACCCCCAGGCACAGACTAGACCAGAATAAAACCCTCCAGGCACAGACTTGACTTGAGTAGACTAAAAACCTCCAGGCACAGACTAGATATGACTAAAAACCCCCAGGCAAAGACAAGATGAGAATAAAATCCTCCAGGCACAGTCTAGACCAGAATAAAAACTCCAGGCACAGACTAGACCAGAATAAAACCCTCCAGGCACAGACTAGACCAGAATAAAACCCTCCAGGCACAGACTAGACCAGAATAAAAACCTCTAGGCACAGACTAGACCAGAATAAAAACCTCTAGGCACAGACTAGACCAGAATAAAACCCTCCAGGCACAGACTAGACCGGAATAAAAACCTCTAGGCACAGACTAGACCAGACTAAAAACCTCCAGGCACAGAATTGACTTGACAAGACTAAAAACCTCCAGGCACAGAATTGACTTGACAAGACTAAAAACCTCCAGGCACAGAATTGACTTGACAAGACTAAAAACCTCCAGGCACAGAATTGACTTGACAAGACTAAAAACCTCCAGGCACAGACTAGACGAGACTAAAAACCTCCAGGCACAGACTAGACGAGACTAAAAACCTCCAGGCACAGACTAGACGAGACTAAAAGCCTCCAGGCACAGACTAGACAAGTCTAAAAACCTCCAGGCACAGACTAGATGAGACTAAATACCTCCAAGCACAGACTAGACCAGAATAAAAACCCTCCAGGGACAAACTAGACCAGAATAAAAACCTGCAGGCACAGACTTGACTAGACTAGACTAAAAACGTCGAGGCACAGACTAGATAAGACTACAAACCTCCAGCCACAGACTAGAGAAGACTCAAAACCTCCAGGCACAGACTAGACATGTCTAAAGACCTACAGGCACAGACTAGACCAGAATAAAACCTCCAGGCACAGAGTTGACTAGACTAGACTGAAAACCTCCAGGCACAGACTAGATAAGAATAAAAACCTCCAGGCACAGACTAGACGAGACTAAAATCCACCAGGCACAGACTAGACGCGTCTAAACCCAACAGGGACAGACTAGCCTAGACAAAATCTCTCCTGGCACAGACTGGACCAGAGTAAAGACCTCCAGGCACAGACTAGATAAGAATAAATACCTCCAGACACAGACTAGATGAGACTAAAAACCTCAAGGCACAGACTAGATGAGACTATAAACCTCCAGACAGAGACTAGACAAGACTAAAAACCTCCAAGCACAGACTAGACATGTCTAAAAACCTACAGGCACAGACTAGCCTAGACAAAATATCTCCTGGCACAGACTGGACCAGAATAAATACCTCCAGGCTCAGACTAGACCAGACTGAAAACCTCCAGGCACGGACTAGACGAGACTAAAAAACTCCAGGCACAGACTAGACGAGACTAAAAACCTCCAGGCACAGATTAGACGAGACTAAAATCCTCCAGGCACAGACTAGGCGAGACTAAAAAACACCAGGCACAGGCTAGACGACTCTAAAAAACACCAGGCACAGACTAGACGAGGCTAAAAACATCCAGGCACAGACTAGACATGTCTAAAAACCTACAGGCACAGACTAGCCTAGACAAAGCATCTCCTGGCACAGACTGGACCAGAATACAGAACTCCGGGCACAGACTGGATCAGAATAAAAACCTCCAGGCACAGACTAGACCAGAATGAAACCCTCCAGGCACAGACTAGACCAGAATAAAACCCTCCAGGCACAGACTAGACCAGAATAAAACCCTCCAGGCACAGACTAGACCAGAATAAAACCCTCCAGGCACAGACTAGACCAGAATAAAACCCTCCAGGCACAGACTAGATGTGTCTAAAAACCTCCAGGCACAGACTAGACGAGACTAAAAACCTCCAGGCACAGACTAGATAAGAATAAAATCCTCCAGGCACAGACTAGCCTAGACAAAGCATCTCCTGGCACAGACCGAACCAGAATACAGAACTCCGGGCACAGACTGGACCAGAATAAAAACTTCCAGGCACAGACTAGACCAGAATAAAAACCTCCACGCACAGACTAGATGAGACTAAGAACACCCAGGCACAGACTTGATAAGAATAAAAACCTCCAGGCACAGACTAGACGAGACTAAATACGTCCAGGCACAGACTAGACGTGTCTAAAAACCTCCAGGCACAGACTAGCCTAGACAAAATATTTCCTGGCACAGACTGGACCACAATAAAAACCTCCAGGCACAGACTAGATGAGACTAAATACCTCCAAGCACAGACTAGACCAGAATAAAAACCCTCCAGGCACAAACTAGACCAGAATAAAAACCTCCAGGCACAGACTTGACTAGACTAGACTAAAAACGTCGAGGCACAGACTAGATGAGACTACAAACCTCCAGCCACAGACTAGACAAGACTCAAAACCTACAGGCACAGACTAGACATGTCTAAAGACCTACAGGCACAGACTAGACCAGAATAAAACCCTACAGGCACAGACTTGACTTGACTAGACTAAAAACCTCCAGGCACAGACTAGATGAGACTAAAAACCTCCAGGCACAGACTAGATAAGAATAAAATCCTCCAGGCACAGACTAGACGAGACTAAATACGTCCAGGCACAGACTAGACGTGTCTAAAAACCTCCAGGCACAGACTAGCCTAGACAAAATATCTCCTGGCACAGACTGGACCACAATAAAAACCTCCAGGCACAGACTAGACCAGAATAAAACCCTCCAGGCACTGACTTGACTTGGTAAGACTAAAAACCTCCAGGCACAGACTAGACGTGTCTAAAAACCTACAGGGACAGACTAGACTAGACAAAATATCTCCTGGCACAGACTGGACCAGAATAAATACCTCCAGGAACAGACTAGACTAGACTTAAATCCTCCAGGCACAGACTTGAATAGATTAAAAACTCCCAGGAATAGACTAGACTAGATTAGAAACCTCCAGCCACGGACTAGTTTAGGATAAAAACCTCCACAAACACACTAACATAGACTAAAAACCTCCAGGCACAGTCTACACCAGACTTAAAACATCCAGGCACAAACAAGACTTTAATTAAAACAAGCAGGCACACACTAGACTGGAATTAAAACCACCAGGAAAAGGCTAGCAAAACTAGACTTACAAAATGGAGACACAGACCAGACTAGACTGAACACCTTCAGGCACGGAATAGACTAGACTTGACTAGACTTAAAACCTCCCGGCATAGACTAGGCAAGACTAGACTGAAAACCCACAGGCACAGAGTAGGTTGGACTGAAAACTTCCAGGCACAGAGTAGACGAGAATAAAAACCTCCAGGCTTAGGTAAGACTAGAGTGAAAACCTCCAGGCACAGACTAGACTAGAACGAACACCTTCAGGCACGGAGTAGGCAAGCCTAGACTTAAAACCTCCAGGCACAGTCTAGACGAGACAATACAAAAATTCTCCAGGCACAGACAAGATTAGAGTAGAATAGGAACTTGCAGCCGCTGACTAGACAAGAGTAAAAACTTGAAGGCACAGGCTAGCCAGGTCTAAAAACCTCAAGGGAAACACTAGGAGAGACTTAAAATCTCCAGGCACAGACTGGACGAGACTAAAAACCTCCAGGAACAGACTAGACATGTCTAAAAAATTCCAGCCACAGACTAGGAGAGAATTAAAGCCTCCAGGCACAGACTGGAAAAAACTAAAAACCTCCAGGCAAAGACTAAACGATTCTTAAAGCCTCAAGCCACAGACAAGTAAGGACTAAATACTAACAGACCGAGTCTAGACTACGCAAGAATTAAAACCTCCAGGACCAGATTAGGTGAGACTAAAAATCCCAAAGACCAATCAATCGTGCGCTAATACTCGGCCTCAGGACGGCTGGGAGCGGGCACCACTGGTGTATTCAAACGGCTCTCAGAAGAGAAAGCAAGGAGCAACTGCGATGCTGGTGGCGCTGTTGCAAAGCTTACTGTTTGCAGAAGAGGTCCAGCACCACCTTACAGTCCTGGGTTGTCGTCTGTGGGAGCAGAGGTCAATAATTCGTGGACTACATACTCGGAATCAGCACGGCTGGAAGCAGCCACTACAGGTAGATTCAAATGGCTGTGAGAAGAGAAAGCAAGGAGTAATTTCAATGCTGGTGGCGCTGTTGCAAAACTTACTGGTTGCAGAAGAGGTCCAGCAGCACCTTTCAGTCCTGGCTCCTTGTCTGTGGGAGCAGAGGCCAATCATTAATGCGCTACAGAATAGGATTCAGGACGGCTGGGAACAGGCACCACAGGTGTATTCAAATGGCTCTGAGAAGAGAAAGCTAGGAGCGAGTGCAATGTAGGTGGCGCTGTTGAAAAGCTTACTGTTTGCAAAAGAGGCCCAGCAGCACCTTTCAGTCCTGGCATATTGTCTGTGGGAGCAGAGGCCAATCATTCCTGTTCTACATACTCGGCTTTAGGACGGCTGGGAGCGGGCACCACAGGTGGATTCAAATGGGTGTGAGAAGAGAAAACAAGGAGCTAGTGCAATGTAGGTGGCACTGTTGCATAGCTTACTGTTTGCAGAAGAGGTCCAGCAGCACCTTTCAGTCCTGGCTCTTCGTCTGTGGGAGAAGTGGTCAATAATTCGTGCGCTACATACTCAGCCTCTGAATGGCAGGGAGCGGGCACCACAGCTGTATTCAAATGCCTGTGAGAAGAGAAAGCAAGGAGCGAGTGCAATGTAGGTGGCGCTGTTGCAAAGCTTACTGTTTGCAGAAGAGGTCCAGCAGCGCCTTTCAGTCCTGGCTCTTCATCTGTGGGAGCAGAGGTCAATAATTTGTGCTCTACATACTCGGCTTCAGGATGGCTGGGAGCGGGCACCACAGGTTTGACCAAATGGCTGTGGGAAGAGAAAACAAGGAGCTAGTGCAATGTAGGTGGCGCTGTTGCAAAGCTTACTTTTTGCAGAAGAGGTCCAGCACCACCTTTCAGTCGTGGCTCTTCGTCTGTGTGAGCACAGGTCAGTAATTCTCGCGCTACATACTTTGCTTCAGGACACCTGGGAGCGGGCACCACAGGTGGATTCAAATGGGTGTGAGAAGAGAAAACAAGGAGCTAGTGCAATGTAGGTGGCACTGTTGCATAGCTTACTGTTTGCAGAAGAGGTCCAGCAGCACCTTTCAGTCCTGGCTCTTCGTCTGTGGGAGAAGTGGTCAATAATTCGTGCGCTACATACTCAGCCTCTGAATGGCAGGGAGCGGGCACCACAGCTGTATTCAAATGCCTGTGAGAAGAGAAAGCAAGGAGTGACTGCAATGTAGGTGGCGCTGTTGAAAAGCTTACTGTTTGCAGAAGAGGTCCAGCAGCTCCTTTCAGTCCTGGCTCTTCGTCTGTGGGAGCAGAGGTCAATAATTCGTGCGCCTCATACTCTGCTTTAGGACGGCTGGGAGCGGGCACCACAGCTGTATTCAGATGCCTGTGAGAAGAGAAAGCAAGGAGCGACTGCAATGTAGGAGAGACTGCAGCTGAGACTCTGTGGCTCGGACTCTCGGCTAAGATGTCAGTGCTCATACTTGGAGCTGAAACTGGCTGGCACGCTGCACCTGAGACTCTGGGGTTCAAGCTTTGGGTCTTAGACTGTGGCTGAGATTCCGTGTCTCAGACTTTGAATCTCAGACTTGGTTACCGAGTCTCTGTAATTTAGACTCGGTGATTGAGATGGTGGCTGAGACTCTGGGCCTCGGACTTTATAGCTGATACTTTCAGACTCAGGCTCTGGCTGAGGCTGCTGCTGAGACTATATATCTAACACTCTGTGGCTGAGACTCTGGAGCTGAGACTCTGGCTGAGACTCTCAGACTCTCACCATCTACCCGAAACTGTTGCTGACGCTCTATGGCTAAGATGTTGGAGTCAAACTCAGGGGCTGGGAATGTGACGGAGACTCTGCGGCTCAGAATCTGCATCTCACACTTGGATTCATACACTCTGTTACCAAGAATGTAATTTCTACTCTGGCCTTGAGACTTCGCAGCTGAGACTCTTTGCAGACACTCTGATGTTTATATTTTCTCACTCAGACTCCAACACTGAGACTCTGAGGCAAGGACTCTGAGGCTAAGACTGTTACTAAAACTCAACACTCAGACTAAAATCTCCACTCAGACAATAAGTTCTCTACTGAAACAATAAGCTATCCACACTGACAATTAGTTCTAAACTGAGACACTAAGTTCTCCACTCAGACACTAATATCTCCAATCAGGCACTAAATTCTCAAAAGATAAATATGTCCCCTCACACACTAAGTTCTCCACTCTAAGAAAAAGTTCTCCCCTCAGAGAGTAATTTCTCCACTGATACCCTATCTTCTCCACTCTGACCCTGGGTTCCCCACTCTGACACACAGTTCTCCTCCAGTCAGACACTGAGTTCAACATTCAGACAACCAGTTCTCCATTCAGTCAAAGTTCTCCAATGAGAGACTAACTTCTCCAAACACTAACTTCTAATCTAACAAGCAATGTTCTCCACTCAGAGACTAACTTCCATAATGACAAAGCTCTCCACACAGACAACTTCTCCTGTCAGATACTAATTTCCTGAATCACAAACTAAGATCTCCAGCCAGAAACTAAATTCTCCTGCCAAACACTAAGTTCTCCACTAAGAGAATAAGTTCAAAACTCAGAGAATAAGGTAGCCACCCAAACACTAGGTACTCCACTCACAGACTAACTTCTCCACTGAGAAACTCACTTTGTCAGTGACGGACTACCGCCGCCCCTCAGGGACTACCGCCGCCCCTCAGGGACATATTTCTTGAATCAGAGACTAAGGTCTCCAATCACAGACCAAGTTCAACAATAAGACTAACATCTCCACTCAGAAAATAATTCTCTCAGCCACAAAGTTCTCCAATCACAGCCTAAATTCTCCAATCACACACTAAGTAATCTAACCAGACACTAAGTTCTCCAAGAACACACTAGGATCTCCACTCAGACACTAACTTCTCTACTCAGAGACTAACTTCACCGCTCAAACAAAAAGTTCACAGCTCAGAGACAAAGTTCTTCACTCGGAGATAAAGTTCTAAGCTCTGACACAAAATTATCCACTCATACACTAGGTCCTCCTATCAGAGGATAAAATCTCCACTTAGACTCTAATTTCTCCAAGCACAGACTAAATTGTTCAAGCACAAACTAAATTCTCCAGTCACAGACTAAATTCTCCAAGCGCAGACTAAAATCTCCAGTCACGGATTAAATTCGCCAGTCATGGACTAAATTCTCTAGGCACCGACTAGATATTCCAGTCAGACACTAAGCCTTCCTCAGACACTAACTTGTACAAATCACAGACTAAGTTCTTCAATAACGGACTAAGATGACCAATCACAAATTTCTCCGATCACAGACTAAATTGCCTAATCAAAGATAAAATATTCCAGTCAGATACTGAGTTCTCCTCAGAAACTTATTCAATCCAAGATTAATTCTCCAATCACAGACTTAATTCTCCAGTCACAGACTAATTTCTCCAGGCACAGATCAAATTCACTAATCCGAGAGTAAATTCTCCAGACACAGACTACGTTTTTCCAATCACAGAGTAAACAATCCTGTCACAGACTCAATTCCCCAGGCACGGACAGACAGACTCAATTCCCCAGGCACGGAATAAATAATCAGACCACAGACTAAATTCAGCAAGTCACAGACTAAATTATCCAGTCACATACCGAATTCTACACTCTCAGAATAATTTCTAGCCACAACTAAAATTCTCCTGTCACACACTAAATACTCTGATCACAGAAATTCATCACTCACAGACTAAACTATCCACTCACAAAATAAACCCTACACTCACAGAATAAATTATACAGTCAGGGACTAAACTCTCCCATCACACACTAAATTCTCCAGTCACAGACTGAAGTATCCACGGACAGAATGAGTTCTACCATCACAGGATAAATTCCCTAACGACAAAAAAGGTGCCCCCCGCACGGACCGAACCGGTGCCCCCCCGCACGGACCGAACCGGTGCCCCCCCGCACAGAAAAAATTCTCAGATCACAGATTATTTAATCTGATCACTGAGTAAATACAGCAAGTTGCAGACTAAATTATCCAGTCACATAACAAATTCTACACTCACAGAATAAATTCTAGCCACAATCAGAATTCTCCTATCACACACTAAATTCTCCAATAACAGACTAAATTCTCCACTCACAGACTAAATTAACCACTCATAGAATAATTCGTACAGTCACAGACTAAACTAACCACTCATAGAATAAATTATCCAGCCACATACTAAATTCTCCAGTAATATAACGAATTCTCCACTCACAGACTGAAGTATCCACGGACAGAATGAGTTCTACCATCACAGAATAAATTCCCTAATGACAAAAAAAATTCCCCGGGCACAGCCTCAGCCCCTTCCCCGGGCACAGCCTCAGCCAGACTCAAATTAGCTAACTCAGCCTGAGCTGCAGAGCCTGTGGCTCATACTGCGGGTGACATTCCGTGTCTCAAAATCTCTGGGTCAGAAGCACTAACTCACCCTCAGCCGGGAGACACTAGGAGCAAGAAATTCTTGCTGAGACCCTCTGCTTCAGAGTCTCTATCCCAATCCACACACACGACCCCCTTACCTCCTCACAGCCCTCCCCACTTAGCTCCTTCACCTCTCCCGAGTCAGCGGCAGCACCTGAAATAGAAAGGGAAGCAGACCCACGCTGAGAGAGGGCTCAAAGCTGCTCGCCTCCCTCAGCAAGCCCCATCTCGCTCTCCCGTCACTTTACCGCTCGGCCCCTGCCTTTGTAGGCCTTCGGTTCTCTCCTTTGAGCCCCGGTATCGCCTACAAAACACAACAAAAGGGACGCTGCTCATTTCAGAAAAATGACAAGGCACACAATCGCTTGCTACTTCAGCCTCCGCAGCGAAGCTCACCTTGCTCGAGTCAGCTCTCGGGCAGAGATGTCCCTTTGCTCCTCCCTCCGCACCTCCAAATTAAAAACATACGCCCAGTCACAAGCCAGCCAGAAGAATTGGGCTTAACCTCCTACTGACAACAACAGATTTCCCCACCTGGTAACATCTTCTGCCCAACCTTCCGACAAGAGCCTCCAACACATTCCAACGCATCGTGACATCTGCGAGATCAACTCGGCATTATACACCGCCCAGCCAAAACAAAAGATTAATCGCACACTAAGTCTCATCCCACATGCACCCCGAGACTTAGACTGAAATGCACACACAGACTGGCAGCCAGACACTCTGACGCCAGGCACTCTGGCTCTGACATTGACTCCAGATAAACTATCATGCCCATTCCCAAGCAGACTCTCTGGCCTGGACCCATTAAGCTTATTCCCAGAGATTTCCAAAGAGATATCGGAGTCTAACGCCAGGCCTTGCCTGCCCTCTGGGGCCTAGAAGTGCAACAAAGGCAAACAACCATGGCTCTTGCAAAAAATGACCGACCCCACAATCCTTCTTCTTACCACCTGACTCCCATGAGGCACTCATCTGACTTTGAAGCTAGAGGGCAACACCTGCTACACGAAATACAAATACTGAATCCCTTTGCCATGTTTTTCTCTACTCTAAGCCACCACTCCCACACACAAACCCCTTACCTGCTCACAGCTGCAAAGTTAGCTTGGAGCAACTCCCCAAAAGACTACTGACCAAATGACTCAAAAAAAAAAAACAAACCAAAAACAAACAAACAAAAAAAAAAAAACAAAAAACCAAAACAAAACCAAAAAAAAAACAATGCCCTTCTCCACTTTATGCACATAAACCTTGGAAAAAAAAAAATGCCTGCTCCACTCATAGGCAATGAGCTTGAGCAATCACTAATTAAAAGACAAGGCCCAAGGAGCCGGCTGAGCACCTTTAACTCAATAAGTGACACGGAAGCGCCAAGGCAGAACACAAGCAAACACAGACCGTAGCACAGTCAAGCTGTACTACCCTGACCTCTGCAGGATGATGCTATTAATCATCTCGCTTCTTTTTCCTCACTCCCATGGGTACATTTCAAACCTGTTCCCACTAGACTGATATTGTCCCCCACCCACCTGCTCCCAAAAAGCAGGCCCTCAGCACAGTTTTCGTAGTGCCATAGATCTCTAGCCAGACTTACTGCTCCGAACTCTCATACTAGACACCTGTCCGACTGCTGCATTTGCCCATTTTATCTTCATCATCTACAGTAAGGGAAGCAAAACAAAACCAAAAATTCAGCCACAGAACAGTTTGCAATCAGACAAAGAGAAGAAATACACTCTTTTGGCTATCATTCTCACCACCACCGTACCAGTCAATGCTTACCGATTTCTGTCAGACCTTACTGCCTCATCTTTACCTCTGCAAACATTTGCTCAGCAGATCCTAAATTACTTGTGAATGCTACACCAGGGTTCCCCTGCAAGACTTCAAAATCTAGACCCTAGTGAGCATTGCTCTGGCGATAAGTAATTGACCCCACCGTCCTTGTCATTTCCTGCCTGACTCACTGGAAACAGTTAATAGACTTCACAAGGAACGGCACAGGACCTACAAGGAAAACTAAAATGAAAACCCATCCCAACATTACATTCAACTGGTAGTCGCCCACCTCACACGAAACCCTCCAAATCTTTAACAGTCCTCCTCACTGCAGCACTTCATTTCTCAGGATTTGGATGCGACTCCATAAAAAGAAATGGAAACAGATGCCAACTGACCGGAGCTAGGAAAAACTGCCTTTCCTGTGAAATTTCTAACCCCAGCTGGATTGTACAGGCTGCTCATACACCAAGCATGCAACAGGTACATCTGCTACACCCACCCTTGTATGCCACTTAGAAAGCAGCAACAGGAAATAACTTCAAGTACTTAAAATCAAGGAAGATTTACTAGTTCTATAGCTGCCTAGTCAGTGTTCACATTAACCAGAATGCAACATGAAAACGTCAGCTCTGTGAAAATAAACTGAGAAAATACACCTACAGAAACAATTTACAACTATACCCCAAAACATAACATGCGTAGAAACTCTAAAGAACAAACCCTACGTACACTTGAACCTTCTCTAGCAAGAAAAGCAAAGGCAAAACTACTCTTTGACCTTTCCCTCCCCAAAAAGACCAGCTTTTTAACAGCCACTATACCCCACGTCAACCTTACCATTTTTTCCTGCTCCTCATTAGGCACAAGCATTCAACCTAGTTTTCAAAAAAATCAAAGACCCAAAGCCATCTTTGAAAAAACCTCTAAGCACATAACATGAATGTTCCTTCAGGAGCCACAGTCTTCACCATAAAACACAAAAGGAAAGAGAGACAATGCACAGCTAATACAAACAGAGACCAAAGAAACCTTTGGCCACAACTCATGGAACTGGGAACAACCACAGGACTCGGCTTACTTGGAACACCACCCAAAAAGCAGCCCACCAGAACAAGTTACAACAAAAAAACCTTCTCAATCCAAGCACACGCAAACCCAAACATAACCAAACAACTCCCTATAAGGCAAAACCCCTACAAAAAACAAAAGCAGAAACACCACCCCCAACCATCTTGCCTGCAAGAGAGCCAAAGCCAAAAGAACCACACCCGTCTAAGGCTGTGCCTTACACAGCTCCAGCCCTAACCACAACCCTTCCCTCAGTGCGCTGGGACAAGGGTGGGGCAAAGCAGCAGGTGGGATCAAAGCAGCTTGACAAGCCATACCTGGGTCTTTTTCCTATCTGGTTCTGGTTCCTTGGCTGCTCCCTGGCTTTCATTTTTTGCCCTTCTCCCTCTGGCTTAGAGTCACATTCAAAACTCACAGGCCACGCAGGCTCACTCTCAGACAGACTGGCCCACAATCATACTCGCTTTCAGACCATGCAGGCACTCTCTTGCTGAGGTTCTGGGGCTGAAACTCTGAGGCTCAGACTCACATTCTAAATCCAAAGACCCACAAAGGCCCCCTTTCACACACACTGCCTCAGGCTCATACTCACTTTTAAACTGCACAGACACTCTAGCTCTGACTTTGGCTCACACACACTTAGGCTCAATCTGACACTCACTGGCTCACACATCCACACAGATCTCACATTGAGACTAACACAGACTCCCTGGCTCAGACTCTCCCTCACATTCTAACTGCAAAATGACTTTCAGGTGACTCACAGAAGGTGAGCCATGCTTAGAATACCCAAGGAGCAACTTATTTTGGGGGGTTGTCATTTTCATAAAACTACAAGCATTCTTTTTGTTAGTGTTTGCCAGGCGCTGCTCAGGTCAGAATAAAAGGATGGGAGACCTCCGAAGGCCAGTGGATGAGCAGTCAAGCTACAGGAGTGGCAGACGGGACTTGCTGACAGATGAGACTAATTTCTCTACCCAAACAATAAGCTATACACTCAGACAATAACTTCTTAACTGAGGCAATAAGCTCGCCACTTGCACACTCAGTTCTCCACTCAGAGGCTACATTCTTCACCCAAAGACTAACTTCTCAACTCAAACACTAACTTCTCCGCTCAGAGACTCAGTTCCCCAATTGCAGACTAAGATCTCACCCAGACACTAATTCTCCTCTCAAACACCATGTTCTCCACTCAGAGACTACAGTCTCCACTCAGAGACTAACTTCTCAACTCAAGCAATAGATTCTCTGCTCAGAGACTCAGTTCTCCGCTCAGACGCTAAGTTCCCCAATGAGAGACTAAGTTCTGCACTCAGACACTAAGTTCTCCAGAGACTAGATTCTCCACTCACAGACTAAATTCTCATCTCACCGCTGCTCCCAGGCCAAAAGTCAAAATCACACCTCTGCATTAGCTACCAAGAAGACAAAAAAAAAATAATGACTGTTACTGCTGAACCCAGGACACTCCCTAAACACAGCACTGACTGCAGTTGAACACACTGCGCTACCATCTTACACACAACCTCGAGAGTCTGAGCCACGAGCCACAGCTGTGCTTTAGCTTTGTACACTGATAAAAGCTGACACTGAGCACCAACTGCCTCCCTTTCCCTGCCCAAAGGGACCCTCTCTTCAACAACCTTTCTCCCACTCTGACCTTACGACTGTTTCCTGACTCTCTCCGGGCCTGTTCCATTTGCTTACCTTTCACGAGAACAGAGGTCCTAAACCACCCTTGAGAACAGCCTCTTGTCGATAGCCGCTATGTTCCTTCTCTGCCCACACACCTCTTCATCATCTGCAAAGTAAAACAGGACTGATACACAATAATGGGGACATGGAGCACAGATTACCTTTACCACAACTTCTCCCCTGAGTCCTCCCACACAGTTCACTTTCCCTCATCACCACCTACAAATACAACACCTAAAAAACTCTCTACACAATGATACTTCATAATGCATGCACTAGTAAATCTTAACATGGCTAGGTCTTAAATGAGACAAGACAATTGCAAAAGCCCCCCCAAAATCACACCTCAAATAACCCACAAAGCTCCCAGGCCACAAAACCTGAGCCAACACAGAGAACTTTGCCTGATGAGAGCTGAACCTCAAATGAGCTCCCTGAGCAGAGGCTGTGCCTCATATACCACAGGCCCCACCCACAACCCCTCCCTCAATGGAGTGGGGCAGGGTAGTGGAAAACCCCTGCTGAGATAAAAAGCACCCTGATGAGCCACAGCTGGGTCTTTGTCTTACTTGGATCTGGCTCTGTGGCTGCTCCTTGATTGCTCCCTATCTGCACCAAAGTTGCTGCCTGGCTGCTCGGAAAGTGTCCTGGCTCTTCCGTATCTGCTCACTAGTTTTGCTCCATGAGTCCTCTGTGGCTTTAATTTTCTGCTTGTCTTTCTCTGGCTCAGATGGGTGAGACTCAGAGATTCAGACTTTGAGGCTGAGACTCAGGGACTGAGATTCAAGGGCTCAGACTAGCGCTGACAATCTGGGACTCAGACTCTGTGCCTAAGACTACAGCCGAGACTGTGTCTGAAACTACGTGGCTGAGACAGCGACTGAGACTCTGGGCCTGAGACTTTGGAACTGATACTCGCAGACTCTGCGCCTGAGAATGTTGCTGAGACTCTTTGGCTAAGACTACGGAATTCAGACTTTGGGGATGAGACTCTGGCTACAACTCTGGGGTTCAGACTTCAGGGCTGAGACTGTGTCTAAGACTCTGGGATTCAGATTTTGGGGCGGAGACCGCAGCTGAACTCTGTAGCTCAGACTCTGTGGCTAAGACTCCAGGGCCCATACTCTGAGCTGAGACTGTGGCTAAGATTCTGCAGCTGAGACTCTAGGGCTAAGGCTCTGGGGTTCAGGCTATGGGGCTGAGACTGTGCCTGAAACTCTGTGGCTTATACTCTGGGTCTCAGACTTTGAATCTAAGACTCTGTGACTGAGACTCTGTGGCTGACATGGCGGCTGACACTCTGGGCCTCAGACTTCAGAGCTGATACTCTCAGACTCAGTCTGTAGCGGAGACAGTGGCTGAGACTCTGTGGCTGAAAGAGTGACTTAGACTCTGGGCCTCAAACTTAGGAGGTGATACTTTCAGGCTCAGACTCTGTGGCTGAGGCTGCTGCTGAGACTCTATGTCTACGACTCTGGGATTCAGATTCTGGGGCTGACACTTTAGCTGACACTCTGTGGCTCTGACTCTGGCTAAGACTCCAGGGCCCAAACTCTGAGCTGAAACTGTGGCTGATACTCTGCAGCTGAGACTCTGGGGCTGAGGCTCTAAGGCTCGGGCTCTGGGGTTCAGGCTTTGGGGCTGAGACTGTGACTTCAAATCTCAGACTCTGTGGCCAGGACTATGTAATTTAGACTCCGTGGCTGACACAGTGGCCGAGGCTCTGGGCCTCAGACTTCAGAGCTGATACTCTCAAACTCAGACGCTGTAGCTGAGACTGTGGCTGAGACTCTGGATGAAACGGTGCCTTAGATTCTGGGCCTCAAACTATGGAGCTGATACTTTGAGACTCAGACTCTGTGGCTGAGGCTGCTGCTGAGACTCTATGTCTACGACTCTGGAAGTCAGACTCTGGGGCTGACACTTCAGCTGACACTCTGTGGCTCAGACTCCCTGGCTAAGACTCCAGGGCCCATACTCTGAGCTGACACTCTGCGGCAGAGATGCTGGTGCAGAGACGCTGGGGCTGGGACTAAGGGGCTAAAACTCAGGGGCTGAGACTACGTGGATGAGATGGGGGCTGAGACTCTGGGCCTCAGACGCTGGAGCTGGTACTCTCTGACTCAGACAGTGGCTGAGACTCTGGGCCTCAGACGGTGGAGCTGATACCTTCAAACTCGGTCTCGGTGGCTGAGATTGTTGCTGAGACTATAGCTAAGACTGTGGGGTTGATACTCTGGAGCTCAGATTTTGGAGCTGATACTCTGGCTGAGACTCTCAGGCTCAGACTCCGTGGCAGATACTCTGGGGCTGAGACTGTGGCCCTCAAAATCTGGGCCTGAGACTCTGGGGCTGAGACGCTCAGACTCTCACTATGTGCCTGAAACTGCTTTTGAAATTCTATGGCTAAGGCATTGCAGTTCAGACTTAGGGACTGATATATGCCTGAGACTCTGTGGCTCAGACTCTGCACCTCACACTTCGAATCATAAACACCATGATCAAGAACGTAACTTAGACTCTGGGGTTGAGACTCTGCGGCTGAGACTCTTTCACAGACACTGGCGTTTATACTTTCTCGCTGAGACTCAGGGGCAAGGACTCTCGGGCTTAGACTCAGCTTGCTGAGACTCTCCACTCATAGACTACAATCTCCACTCAGAAACTAAAATCCCCACTCATGCAAGAAGTTCTCTGCTGAAACAGTAAGCTATGCAGGGATACAGTTAGTTCTACACTGAGACACAAAGTTCTCCACTCCGACACTAATATCTCCAACCCTAACCCTAACACTGTCTAAGCCTAAGCCTAACTGCTCCCCCACCCTAACTGCCCCCCAAAACCAGCCCTAATCCTACACCCCTAAACCTAACCACTTACTGCCCCCCCAACCCTAACTGCCCCCCCCCATACTGCCTCCAATCCTAACCCTAACTGGCCCCCCACCCTCACTGCGCCCCCAAACCTGCCTCCCCACCCTTACTGCCTCCCCAACCCTAACTGCCCCCCCAACCCTAACCCTAACCGCAACTGCCCCCCAACCATAACTACCCCCTGTACCCTAACTAGGGGTTAATCTAGTCTGTGATTGGGGAATATAATCTGTGAGTGGAGATTTTAGTCAGCAAGTGGAGAATTTATACTGTAACTGGAGAATTTATTCTATGACAGGAGAATTTAGTCTGTGATCAGAGAATAAATTATGCGCCTTGAGAATTTAGTCTGTACCAGGAGAATTTATTGTGTGAAAAGATTATTTAGCCTGTGATGGTGGAGCTCATTCTGTGCCTGGAGAAGTTAGTCTGTGAGTGGAGCATTTAGTCTGTGACTGGTGAATTTAGACTGTGACTGGAGTATTCAGACTGACTGGAGAATTTAGTCTGTCACTGGATATTTTAGACTGCAGCTGGAGAATTTATTCTGTGACTGATGAATTTATTCTGTGACTGGAGAATCTATTCAGTGATCCTAGAATTTAGTCTGTGATTGGGCAATATATTCTGTGACTGGGGAATTTAATCTGTGATCGCAGAATAAATAATGTGCCTGGAGAATTTTGTCTGTGACTAGATAATTCAGTCTCTGATACAAGAATTTCGTCTGTGACAGGAGAATTTCATCTGTGACAGGAGAATTTCGTCTGTGACAGGAGAAATTATTGTGGGATTAGAGTATTTAGCCTGTGATGGTGGAAATCATTCCGTAGCTAGAGATTATAATCTGTGACTGGAGAATTAAGTCTGTGACTGGAGAATTTAGTCTGTACCTAGAGAATTTATTGTGTGATTAGAGTATTTAGTCTGTGATGGTGGAACTCATTCTGTGACTGAAGAGTTTAGTCTGTGACTGGAGAATTTAGTCTGTGACTGGAGAATATAGTGTCTTATCCGTGAATTTCTTCTATGACTGGAGAATTTAGTATCTGACAGGGGAATTTACTCTGAGACTGGAGAAAATTTTCTGTGATTAGAGAATTTATTCTGTGACTAGAGATCTCTTCTGCGTCAGAATTAAGACTAACTACACCCCCACACGTACTACCCCCAACCCTTACTGTCCCCAACCTAAATACCAACTAAACCTTACGCAAACGCTACCTTCTAACCATAACCGTAACCCCCTACCCCTGAGCCCAAACCCTAACCCTAACCCCTAACCCGTACCCTCACCCTAACCCCTAACGCTATCCCCTCTTACCCCTAACTCAAACCTAATCCTTGATGCCTGACAATTGATCCCTAATCCCCAAACACAACCCCAACCCTAACCCCTAATTCTAACCCTAACACTAATCCTAACCCCAAATCCTAATCATAATCCCAATCCCAATCCAATCCGAATCCTAATCCTAATCCCAAACTTATTCCTAATCCAAATCTAAATCCCAATCCCAATCCTAATCCCAGTACTAATCATCTGTGGGAGCAGAGGCCAATCATTTGTGCACTACATACTTGGCTTCAGGACGGCTGGGAGCGGGCACCACAGCTGTATTCAAATGGCTCTGAGTGTTAATGTATTAATGTATAAATGATTGGCCTCTGCTTCCACAGACGAAGAGCCAGGACTGAAAGGTGCTGCTGGACCTCTTCTGCAAACAGTAAGCTTTGCAACAGCGCCACCTACATTGCAGTCACTCCTTGCTTTCTCTTCTCAGAGCCATTTGAATCCACCTGTGGTGCCCGCTCCCAGCCGTCCTGAAGCCAAGTATGTAGCGCACGAATGATTGGCCTCTGCTCCCACAGAATGATTGGATGTCACAGTTCCCATGGAGTCGTGCTCATGAACTCTCATGGCCGCGCCGGTAGATGCGGTCGCGTTCAGTGAGGGAATTACTCTCGGTTACCAAGAGCAGTGCAGTTTGTTGAGGTTGGTGACTGATTGTTGGTGCCACAGGTGGAGGTTCTTACGGATTGCAGGCGATAAATGCTGTCTGCAAAGCACATGCGAGCAATAGTTGGATGAGGAGAAGCGCTTGATGGAGTTGGCATAGCTCTGAAGTATACAGGTGACAGTAAAGCAACTCTACAGGGATTCTATGCTTTCCCAGGGAAGCACTCGATGCAGTGTAAGTCTTACCCACAGGCAACCCTATGGGAGAGACCATAAGAGAGGTCCAGCCCGTCACCCGGTCCCCGGAGTCTGTTGATGTTATCCTCCTTGACTCATCCGCGATGGCATCTTCCCCAATACCCCCCTTACTCTCTGGGGTCGTTTTGTGCTATATTCACCTTCAAGGTGCAGCCTGAGTGACTCTGTCATCCATACCTTTATCACTATTATAGGTGCAAACTTCCCTCGCTTCCATTGAAAGGTATATGACACCGAAAATTCCGAGCGCACGCTCAGAGTTGGGGTGCTCTCATTTTGGGGGGGGGGGGGTCGCATTGGAGATGGGAGTGTATTTTAGCACGCAAATGCATTCTAATGGAGCAGAGTTCACGCTGAGGACGGCATTCTGTCGCCAGATGACAGCCCACTGGCTCGGGGTAGCAGTATGCCACTTCTCAGCCTCTTGCAGCGCTTCGTCCCCATCTCCGTGCTGATAGCAGGATGCAACGTAACCCCCGAGGGGCGCTGTGGGTCCCTTTGTCCCCTATGTGTGGGCCAACACTGCGTTTTAAATAGGAGCTCAATTGCACGTTTCCTATAGTCTGAGTTATCCCGCACAGGGCCTCAAGAGCAAAGAACCACAGCTCCTAAGGAGCCCCGAGGCGGAGTCTGCCATGAGCAGGTTACCCCTATGGCGACCGCCCGCGCTGATACTATGGACACGCAGCAAACCCCACTTCGAGACCCACACGCGTGGGGAGGCAGTGACAAAGCCCGACCCAATGAAGAGGGACGCCGAGAGGACGGAGCTCCCAGGGCAGCCTGGAACCAAGCCCCAAAACGCTAATGAGCAGACGGCGCTGAGACAAAAGCCATAGCATGGAAAAGGAATGGGAAAAGGAATATCCAACATTCCTGGAAAAGGAATGCCCCTTCCTGCTACTCTGAGCTCATCCCCGCCCCAGCCCTCTAAAGGAGTCCCTCTGCTGAGCTTCCATAGTGCTATGGGTCTTGAGGCAGCCTCAGTGTTCAGAACCCCTCCATCGGACCCCCGCGGTGCTGCGGCCATTGCCAAGTGCCTCTTTATGGTTGCCTGAAGCAAAGCGACGCGAACCCCCCCTGTAACCATCTTCACCATCACCACCCCAACCACCGAGCTCTGCCTGTTCCACACCAAGCCTCCGCCCGCTCCAGAGCTCCTCAACACTGCGCTCGCCTGCTCCAGAGCGATATCAGAGCCTCTCCTGCCCGCCGGGGCCTAGAGGTGCAACGAAGGCAAACAACCACGGCTCCTGCAGAAAGGGACCGACTCTGCCATCCTCCCCCCTTTACCTCCATGGCTCACCCAAAGCGCTCATCCGACGCTGAATGCGGAGAGCAAAACGTGGAACGCGAAACACAAATATCGAGCGAATGACTGTGAAGAAGAGCCCTGCACTGCTTCGCGCACGTAAACCTGGAAAAGAAAGCCCCGTCCACCCTTAGGGAACGCCCTCGAGCAGCGCGTCTTGGACAGACAGCGTCCAAGGGGCAGGCGGAGCGCCCTCAACTCCAGAAGCGATGTGGAAGCACCGACGTGGGAGACAAGCGAGCTCGCTCCGTAAGGCGGTGAAGCCGTACTACCGTGACCGCTGCAGGATGACGCTGTTAAGGGTCTCGCTGCTTCTCTTTCCTCACCCCCGTGGTGCGTTTCAAACCTGTTCCCGCTAGGCTGATGTTGTCCCTCACCCCCTGCTCCCAAGAAGCAGTCCCCTCAGCGCAGTTTCCATAGAGCCATAGAGCTCGCACGCTGGGCACCTTATCCGCTGGCGGCGTTTGCCCATTCAATCTCCATCACCTGCAGTAAGGGGAGCAATAAGTCAAGAAAGAGGGGAGGAGACCCCAGAGTTGAGCCCCACAACAGTTTGCAATCAGAAGGCAACGGCAGTTTGGGCATCACCCGCACTGCCGCCGCCACCACCACCTATTCCTTTAACACCGTCCTGCCTCCTCCTGAACCCGACCCACAGTTGCTCGGCGACGTGGCTCTGGGAGAGGGAAGGCTGAGAAAACGCTCCCACAGAGCCGTGTCGCGGCGGTATCCCAGCGCGTAGCACACGTGAACTGCGAGGAATGAAACCCCGATGTACACTTGGAAGCCCCCCAGCAAGAAAATGCAAAGCTCAAAGCTGCTCTTCACCTTTCCCTCCCCAAAAAGAGCCCTCTGTTAACGAGCGCTACGTCCCCCACCGGGCCCTGATCTGCTTCTTGCTCCCCCTTAGACACAGTCACTCAATGCAACCTTCAGCGGAGCCAAGACCTGAAGGAGACTTCAGCGCACATAACGCGAACGCTCCTTCGGGAGCCGCAGTCTTCACCATCGAACGTGGAACAGAAGAGGGATCATAGCCGGGTGATGCAAACGCAGATCGAGAAGAACTGCCCGGCACCACTCAAGGCGCTGAGGGCAACTGCTTAAACACCCCCCAAAAGTCAGCACAGTGAAACAGCTACAACCAAAAAAACCCCTCACAACCCATATGCAGGAATGCGAACACCACCGATCCACTTCTTAGCAAGAAAAAACCCCCAAAACCCCACAAAAAGCACAAAAATACCATCAGAAAACTCACCCTCAGGGGAGCCAAACCCAAAAGGAACCCACCTGGGTAAGGCTGTGCCTTATATACCCTTGAGGCCACTCACAATGCCGGGGACGGGGCTGGGTCAGAGCACCAGGTGGGATCAGAGCAGCTTCACGAGGTGCAGGTGGGCCTCTTTCTGTTTATATATCTCTTTGTATATATCTTATATGTCTCTTTGTATCTATCTTATATATCTCTTTGTATATATCTTATGTATCTCTTTGTATTTATCTTATATGTCTCTTTGTATCTATCTTATATATCTCTTTATATATATCTTATATATCTCTTTGTATCTATCTTATGTATCTCTTTATATATCTTATATATCTCTTTATATATATCTTATCTATCTCTTTGTATATATCTTATATATCTCTTTGTATCTATCTTATATACCTCTTTATATATATCTTATATATCTCTTTGTATATATCTCTACATATATCTTATATATCTCTTTATATATATCTTATATGTCTCTTTATATATATCTTATATGTCTTTATATATCTTATATGTCTCTTTATATATATCTTATATGTCTCTTTATATCTTATATATCTTTATGTTTATATATCTATATGTTATGTATCATATATCTCTTTGTATCTTATCTATCTATGCTTACATATCTCTACATATGTTATATATCTTATATATCTCTTTATATCTTATATATCTTTATGTTTATACATCTCTTTATATATGTTTTATATGTATCTCTTTATATCTTATATATCTTTATGTTTATATATCTCTTTATATATCTTATATATATCTTTCTATCTTATGTATCTTTACGTTTATATATCTCTTTATATACATTCTATATCTTATATATCTCTTCCTATCTTTGTTGCGTTAAAAGGGGAACCATCAGCGGCAGCCATCAGCCCGGCCGCATTCGCTCTCTCGACCTTCACTGCCCCAGGTCCGCTGACAGTGCCGCCACACCGCTGGTCGAGTTGTGCTCATGAACTCTCGCGGCCACACCGAGGGATGGGGATGGGGTCGCGTTCAGCGAGGAGATCACGCTTGGTTACCGGAAGCAGTGCGGTTTATTGTGGTCTGTGACCAATTACTGATGCGACACGTACGGGTTCCTTACGGACTGCCGGCGGTAAACGCCGTCCGCAGAGCACGCGCAAACAATAGCCACAGGGGTGCGAGCGCTCGATAAGGTTGGAGCTCCCCAGCTCCAACTCCCCCCTTGCGTTCCAAGCGGTGAACGGCTTTCTGGGGAGGCCCAAGCGGCGCTTTCATTCCAGGGGTTCGGCATTGACACCTCACCGCGAAGCACAGGAAGAGGATGGAGGACCCCCCACGGCCACTGTGGGAGCGGTAAAGCAACGGCAGATGGGGTTTGCCTTGGGAGGGCGGCGGCGCCGAAGCCTCTCGCGGTGCGCGCCCATCTCCAGTTCGTTCTGGTGGGGTGGCGATCGGGAGTTGGCAATGGTGTGGCAAAGGGGGTCCGTGTCCGCGGTTGCTTGTGGCCAATGGGAATGGCTTGTGGTCATCAATGGGAAAGGCTTGTGGTCAATGGGAATGGCTTGTGGTCATCAATGGGAATGGCTTGTGGTCAATGGGAATGGCTTGTGGTCAATGGGAATGGCTTGTGGTCATCAATGGCCATGAGTCGTCGCCCATGGGCTGAGGGTCTCAGGGGGGGGGAGCATGAAGAGCAGCAGATGATGGGGGGAAGGGGCCATCAGCAGCTCCGCACCCTCCCAGTGCCTATCTCTGTTCCCCGGGCGCTGCCCCCTTCGGAGTCTCCTACGGCCGCGTTGCCCCTTCCCGAGGTGCTTTGGACCATTCCCCATGGAGCTGCGGCACTTTCCCGGAGGAGAATGCGGGATCCATGGGGATCAATGGGGTCCATAGGGATCAGTGGTGTCCATGGGGATCAGTGGGGTCCATGGGGATCAAAGGGGTCCATGGGGAACAATGGGGTCCATAGGGATAAATGTGGTCCATAGGGATCAATGGGGTCCTTAGGGATCAACTGGGTCCATAGGGATCAATGGGTCCATAGGGATCAATGGGGTCCATGGGGATCAATGGGGTCCATAAGGACCAATAGGGTCCATAGGGACCAGTGGGTATATAGGGATCAATGGGGTCCATGGGGATCAATGGGGTCCATATGGATCAGTGGGGTCCATAGGGATCCATGGGTCCATAGGGATCAATGGGGTCCATATGGATCAGTGGGGTCCATAGGGATCAATGGGGTCCATGGGGATCAATGGGGTCCATGGGGATCAATAGGATCCATAGGGATCAATGGGGTCCATAGAGATCAATGGGGTCCACAGGGATCAATGGGGTCCATAAAGATCAATGGGGTCCATAGGGATCAATGAGGTCCATAGGGATCAATGGGGTCCATATGGATCAGTGGGGTCCATAGGGATCCATGGGTCCATAGGGATCAATGGGGTCCATATGGATCAGTGGGGTCCATAGGGATCCATGGGTCCACAAGGATCAAAGGGGTCCCTGGGGATCAATGGATTGCCTAGAGGTCAATGGGGTCCATAGGGATCAATGGGTCCATAGGGATCAATGGGTTCCATAGGGATCAATAGCATCCACAGGGATCAATGGGGTCCATGGGGATCAATGAGGTCCATAGGGATCAATGGGGTCCATATGGATCAGTGGGGTCCATAGGGATCAATGGGGTCCATATGGATCAGTGGGGTCCATAGGGATCCATGGGTCCACAGGGATCAAAGGGGTCCCTGGGGATCAGTGGATTACCTAGAGATCAATGGGGTCCATAGGGATCAATGGGTTCCATAGGGATCAATAGCATCCACAGGGATCAATGGGGTCCATGGGGATCAATGGGTTCATAGGTATCAATGGGGTCCACGGGGATCAATGGGGTCCATAGGGATCAGCAGGTCCGTAGAGATCAGTGGGGTCCACGGGGATCAGTGTGGTCCATGGGGATCAATGGGTTCCATGGGGATTAATGGGACCAAGGGGATCAATGGGGTCCATGGGGATCCATGGGGTCGGTTTTGGCCACCCCAGGGCCCCTTTCTCATTGTCTCCTATCAGCTGGGGACACCACAGACTCCCCCAGAAGCTGACTTTAACTCCCCCCATGGCTTTTCCCACTCTTACGTTGGAAGGAGGACAGGCTGTGGCCAAATCCAACCGTTATAAGCCACCAGTGTCATTCCCCCTTCTAACAAATGTCACTTGTTGCGTCACCCCCTCGCTCCTTCCTGGTCTTTGGGGTGGCTTTGAAGGTCCCCACTGCTGTGTCACCCCCCTCCATATCCCCAGAACCCCCCTGCCGTATTCCTCATCCATATGGAAAAGGCATTGCCTCCACAGGGGGAGCTCCACAACAGCCCCACCAGTTTGAGGGGTGGGTTTTGGGGTGCCCCAGAGCTCCCCAGGACGAGTCTAGAGCGGGCCACGGAGGTGCTGCAGGAGCTGGAGCAGCTCTGCTCTGGAGCCAGGCTGAGAGCTGGGCTGGGGCAGCCTGGAGAAGAGAAGGTTCCTGAAGGGGAGCCCTCAGAGCAGCTCCAGTGCCTAAAGGGGCTGCAGGGAACCTGGAGAGGGGCTTTGGACAAGGGATGGAGGGACAAGACAGGGGAATGGCTTTAACTGCCAGAGGGGAGACTGAGATGGAACGTTGGGAAGAACGCCGCTTCCATCCCAACCCACGGCGGGATTCGATGTCCTGCGGTCGGGCGCTAGGACCCAGCGGAGCGGGGGAGGGGGCGGGGCCGGAACAGAAGCGAGGCTGGGTCCGACCTGATTGAAGCCCGCGGCGCCTGCCGAGGCCGGGGCGGGAGGGGAAGGGCGGACCTGATTGAAAACCGGGCGTTGATTCGGTCGCGTCCGGCTCCTACGGGAACCGCCCCCAAGTCCACCCAAAGAGCCCCAAACACGACCAAAACCGGCTTGAATTGCCCCGAAACAGAAAAAGCCAACCCAAATTGACCCCACACTGCCCCCAAGAGTCCAAAATGACCCTAAAAGCAGCCAGAAACGCCCCAACCCCCCCCAAGCACCCCCAAACCTGCCCAAATTGCCCCCAGAAAGCTTCAAGAGTCCCAAAATAGCCCGAAACAGATTGAAATGCCCCAAAACTGCATAAACCACCACCCAAATTGCCCCAAATCAGCTCAAAAGTGGCTTTAATTGTCCTACAGCACCCCTAAATGGCTCCAAATTCCCCAAAGCAGCTCCAAATTCACTCCAAATGTCCCAGAATTGCTGGAATTACCCCCAAATTATGCACAAGCAGCCCCAATTGCCCCAAACTCAGCTCCAAACCTCCCCAAAAAGCCCCCAAACCACTTTTGTAATGCCCCAAAACTCCCCAAATTAACCCCGAATCACCAGATCCCGAAGGGCAAACATCCAGCCCCTGCTCCCAAGCCTGAGGAGCCCGGACATAAAGCTGGTGCTGGGAATCACCTCCACACGGTGAGCTCTGGAACAGGGCCAGCGCCGTGGTAATCCATCCTGGCTTTGCCACCTACATCTCCTGCTGTGCAAACCCCATGGCAGCACCTTGGGGACCCCCCCCCCCAGCCCCATAACAGCCCCCTGGCCCCTCAAGAGCCCAGGAAGAGGCAGCCGTGGGTCCAAGCAGGTTTACTGGGGTCCCCCCATGGGGTCCCTAAAGGTTGCTGAATGGGACACCCTCGGGGCCCTTCCGGTCCATGGCTGCCTTCGCTGCAGTAATCAAGTCCTGGCTCTGCAGCATTCCCATGTTCCAGGTGGCCTGCAGATGGGATGGAGATAGGATGGGACACCCTTGGGAACGGGGACAGGATGCTCTTGGGGACAGGACTGGGATGCCAATGGCAAGAGGGATAGGGACAGGATGCCCTCGGGAACAGAACTCAGCCTGCAGATGGGATGAAGACAGGATGGGACACCCTTGGGAATGGGATGGAAATGGGACACCCATGGCGATGGGGACAGGATGCCCCTGGGGACAGGAATGGGATGCCAATGGCAAGGGGGACAGGGACAGGACACCCTCAGGCACGGGGACAATGGGGACAGGACACCCGTGGAGACAAAGATGGGAAGCGGGATGGGGGCTGCTGTGGTTGTGCAGGGCTTGACACCAACCCATGAAGGGGTGACCCATCCCCACAGAAGTGACCTGCCCCCCTCACCACGTAGCGCAGGCTGTCGGACACGGAGTGGTCCCGGGCGTAGATCAGGTTCTCTTTGGTGCCCTGCACAGCCACGGGGCTACGGGCAGCGATGGCCTCGGCCACTGCTATGGCCGCCTGCACCAGAGAGTCCTTGTCCGGGAACACGCGGCTGTGGGGGGACATGGAGACATGGGGGCCACCCAGGGGCCATGCAGGGGCCACGCAGGGGCCAGCCTGGGGCCTGCAGTACCTCACCAGCCCACAGCTCTGCGCCTCAGGGGCCATCATCTTGCGGGCAGTGAAGGCCAGTTCATTGACCAGGCTTGTTGGGAGGGAAAAGAGCTTGTGAGGTGATGGGGGGGAGCCCTCCCCTTGGTGTCCCCATGCCCCCCCCCGCTGCTGTCCCCACAACTCACCTCTGGCTGCCCACGATCTTGGGGAGACGCTGCAGGGTGCCCACGTCGGCTGCCAGCCCTATGTCCACCTCCTGCAGGGATGGAGACAGGAGGGGACACGGGAAGGGACACGGAAGGGGCCTTGGGGACACCCAAAGAACCACTGAGAGACCCGATGGGCCTCGTGGCCAGCGCCGGGTCCCCACAAACCCACCTTCACCTGGAACCAGGCGTCCTGGCTGCAGTAGCGGATGTCACAGGCACAGATGAGGTCGACTCCTGGCACGGAGCAGCCCATGAGCCGGTGGCACAGAGGGATCCCATTGTCCCCCCCAGCCCAGCCCAACTGACCTGCACCGATGCAGGCGCCGTGCACAGCCACGATCACCGGCTTGGGGCACTGTGGGACACATGGGGGACATGGGGACACCTCCAAACCCACGCAGCCACCATCCAGCCATCCCTCTCCCGCCTCCTTCCCACCTTTTCTAGCACAGAGAAGCTCTCTTGGAAGGCACAGATCTTCCTCCGCAGGTTCCAGGCCTTCCTGGCCGGGTCCTCGCCCTCCACCATCAGCAGCTCGCTGCCTATCTCCACCAGGTCAATCCCTGGTGGGGACACAGCGTCACCCCCAGAGCTCCCCCCCCGGGTGAAGACACCCCCAAAACACCCCCTAGATGAGGTCAGAGTACCCCCAAGCCCCTCCCCTTCCCCCAAAGAGAACCTAAGCCCTCACCAGCAGTGAAAACATTCCCCGCCCCGGAGATGACCACAGCGCGGCAGGAGGAGTCCTGGGCTATGGCCTGGAAGCATTCCACCATCTCCCTATGGGAATGGGGCCAGGGTGGGAATGGCAGCAGGGCCCTCACGGGGGTCCCAGCCCCATCCCATCGTCCCCCCCAGCACCTCCAGAAGGCGCCGTTCATGGAGTTCCTCTTGTCGGGGCGATGGAGCTGCACATGCAGGATGTGCTCCCGCTCCGGCCTCACCTGCAGCGTCTCGAAGCCCCGGCGCAGCCGCTCCTGGGCCCCCGCCTGGGTCGCCATGAGCCGGCGTGGCCCCCGCAGCCCCCCCAGCGCTGCACAGCCCCGGGTCACTGCCAACACCGGGGGAGGGGGGGGGGGACCGGGACCCACGGGCAAAGCACTAGGCAGAGCCTCAAACCTGCTGGGAAAGCACTGGGAGCCCCTGGGGGATGAACTGGGATCCAGTGGCACGGGCCTGGGGCCGCGAGGCCTCGGTAAGCATCATCCCAGCACGAGCAACGGGCAAGGCAATGGGGGGGCGGGGGAGGAGGAGTAACAGAAGGGTTAGGAGGTCCGGGGGGGGGCCCATAAGAGGGTTTGGGGGGGTCCAATGGGGTCCTGGGAAGGTTTGAGGGAGCTTATAAGGGTTGGGGGGCCCTGGGGGGGGGGCATAGGGGCGTTATGGAAGGGTTGGGGGGTACGGGGGGGGGCACAGGGGCAGGTTATAGAAGGATTGGGGGGCACAGGGGCTAAAGGGGGGCCTGGGGGGGGGCACAAGAGGGTTGGGGAGGTCACTCAGGGGTCATGGTCACTGTGAAGGTCACGGGGGGTCACAAGAGGCCGGGGGCGTCCCACGGGGGGGTCACTTAAGGTCAGGCCTCCCCCACCCCCCCCGATTCAGGCGTACCCCGCAGCAGCCGCAGGCCCAAGGCCGCCATGAGTCCTCCAACGGGGCCGGAGCAGCGAGACGGGCGGAAAAAGCACCGCCCGCTTCTGGTCACGTGACGGCAAGCGTCCCCTCCCTCCCCATTATCGAGACGGATGTGTTCTATTACTGCCCCCTACCGACGCATCTGGAGACCTCCAAGCCCATACTCCGCATGTACAGCCCGAAATGCACCTTAAATTGCCCAAAATCCCCACAAATCACCCCAGAAATGGGGGGCGGGGGGGCGACCCCCGCCTCCAGCCCCGAGCCACAGGGTGTTTTCCAAACGAGTTTATTGAAGGGGAAGGGGGGAGCACACGAACAGCCTTAAAAATGGGGGGGGAGGAGGTCGGGGGGGGGGAATAGGGAGGATCAGCCTTAAAAAAACAAGGTGGGGGTGGGAAAAAGGGGGGGAGGGACCCCCCGAGGGGATGGGGGGTCCTGGGGCGGGGGCTTGGGGGGCACCGCCCCGCTGTTGGGGTCCTGGTTAGGAGGCGTGCTGGGCGGTGGAGAAGCAGAGCTTGAGTGTGTAGGGGTACGGCCCATCTGGGGGGGGAGAGAGAACAGGGGGTTAATGGGGGTAAGGAGGGGTTGGGGTGTATTGGGGGGGTGGGGGGGCACTCACTGGGGTTCTTCATCTGGAAGTGGTTGAGAAAGCCGAGGGTCTCAAGGGCATCGCTCTTGGAGTCCCACTCCAGCAGCCCTGAGGAGCTGCGCTCACCTGGAACAGAGGGGGCCCCTTCCTCAGCGACCCCCCCATGGGCTGCGGCCCCCCCGGCTGCCCCCCCCAGCCCCCCCATACTCACTCTTCCCCGAGAAGACCTTGACTGAGGAGGGGCGTTTCACACCCAGCTCGTCGCAGATCTGGGGAGGGAGGAGAGGAGAGGGGTGAGGAGGAAGAACAAGGGAGGAGGAGAGGGGAAAAGGGGAGGGAAGAGAAAGGAAGGAAGTGAAGGGAAACAGGGAAGGGAAGGGGAGGAAAGGAAGAGAATGAAGAAAAAGACAAGGAGGAGGACAAGAACCAAGACAGGAGGAAAAGATACGGACAAGGAAGGGAAGGAGAGGAGAGAATGGAGGAAAAGAGGACAAGGAAGAGAACAAACGGGAAGAAGCGAGAACAGGACAAGGAAGAAAAGCGAAAGAGACTGCAGAAGAAAAGGAAGAGAAGGAGGAAAGGGAAAAAGAGAGGAGGGAAAGAGAAGGTCAAGAAGCAAGGAGAGGATGAGGAAGAAAAGAAAAACAGAATGGAGAACTCTTGCAAAGGGAGGAGGCAGAGGAGGAGGCAGAGGAGGCCGCAGAGGAGGCGGCAGAGGAGGAGGCAGAGGAGGAGGCAGAGGACGCGGCAGAGGAGGCGGCAGAGGAGGCGGCAGAGGAGGAGGCAGAGGAGGAGGCAGAGGAGGCGGCAGAGGCGGCAGAGGAGGAGGCAGAGGAGGCCGCAGAGGAGGCGGCAGAGGAGGAGGCAGAGGAGGCGGCAGAGGAGGCGGCAGAGGAGGCGGCAGAGGAGGCGGCAGAGGAGGCCTCACCTCATAGAAGTTGTCCTCGGTGACCTCGAGGGGCGCATTGAAGAAGTGCAGGACGTTGCTGGGGTGCTGGATGCGGTTCTTGGCCGCCTGCTCCGGGGTGGAGAAGCGGTTGTTGCGGGAGCCACTGAAGTCCTTGTAGCTGCAGGAGCCATCCTCCAGCCCGTAGGACTGCCCGGGCATGATGGCCTGCTGCTTGGAGACACTGCCAGGGGTGGGAAGGGGCGGAGAGGTCAGCATGGCACTGGGGGGGGGTACCACGGGCCACCCACCCCAACCAACACCTACCACACGTTGAGCTTCTGCCCAAACATGAAGTTGTTGTTGAGGTGGGTGATGGCCCTGTCCACGGCGTAGCCATCGGCCATCTCCACCATGGCTGCTCCTGGCTTGCTCTTCATGAACTTCACCTGCAAAGGGACGGGGCGCATCAGAAAACACCCCCTCAAGACCCCAAACCCCCCTATGGGAGACCCCCAAAACCTCTAACCCCCCCCCCCCCCCCAACCTTCTCAACGTTGCCATAGAGGCAGAAGATGTTGAAGACACGGTCGCAGTTCATCTTGGACTGGTCCAAGCCGTAGACCATGAGGACGGGGCTGTCGGCGTGGGGCCCATACTCCGGTGGGGGGGGTGGGGGTGGGGGGTGCCCATACTGGGGACCATAGCGGCTAGGTCCTCGCCGGTGCCCCCCAACTGGAGGGCCCATCCTTCTGCCTTCATAGTGGGGCGGCGGGGGCCCGTAGCCTTCATCGTGGTAGTGCCCATGGTAACCACCGTGGGGTCCTCCTGCACAGATAAAAGAATGGTGGAGATCCCCAGCACCACCTCTGGGCTCCTCCTGCACAGGGAGGGAGGTTGGAGGCCCCCCCCAATACCACCGCTATGGGGTCGTCCTCCAAAGCAGGTTTGAGCCCCCACACATACCATATTCCGCAGGGTGATCCCCAAGGAGCGGGGGCTGCCGTTGGCGCTTGTTCGGGTTCCCTCCTTGGTCTCCTGTGGGGAGAAGAAGAGGTTATGGGGGGGAGCCCGAGGATGACGGGGGCCCCAGCACCGCTCCCAAAGGTGCTGTGGAGCCCCCTCCAGCCATCAACAGCCCCAGGGTGGCTTTAGGGGATCCCCTCTATCTCCAACCAGTGGGGATGGAGAGTGAGGGGGGCCCATACCGGGAGCTGCCCCCCTCCCAAAAACCACCGTCACCCCCCAGAGGAACTGCTCCCGTCTCCCCATCTCCCCCCACCCCTCAAGCTGCCCTATGGAAGTGGGGGTCCAGCGAGGCCCCATTGGGATGCTGCTCATTAATAGACAATTAAGGTACAGAAAGGAGAATAAAGGACATGAGTTACTGCTAAGTCATTAAAAGTGGCAAAAACACCTCCCGACCCCCCCGAAACAAGTGGGGGTTCAGGCAGCAAAGCAACAGCAGAACCAGGTTCAAGGAGCCAGCACGGCCCAAGGCATCAACCACGACCACGGCACCGATCCAGTCGCTCTTCTTGTTCCCTTCCCGCTTCCGTAGAGCTTTATTCCCAGTTGGATACAAAGCTTGGGGAAAGGGGGGGGTTGGGGGGCTACTTACAGCATAGAGGGGGGGGTTTACAATAGTACAAGGTCCAGTTTTGGC
The DNA here is from genome assembly GCA_017639245.1 of Myiopsitta monachus. Classification (NCBI taxonomy): domain Eukaryota; kingdom Metazoa; phylum Chordata; class Aves; order Psittaciformes; family Psittacidae; genus Myiopsitta; species Myiopsitta monachus. The sequence goes on along the minus strand of JAESHU010000101.1, from coordinate 81,931 downwards.
ACATGGAATGATCTCGCTGTCTTTCTCTTACCCTTGGACGCTTCAAGAGTTAGGACAGTTGGGAAAGATGGGCGTCCCACCAAACAAACACTGCGACCCTGCATCACATGGTTTCAGAGTCACAAACAGAGGTCCAAAGGCACCAAACCCGCCACAATTCCACTTTAAAAAAGAGAAAAAAACACTCTTTTTTTTTTTTTCCTTAGCAAAAAAACGTTAAGTCTCGCTGCCGGTTTGTTTGCTCCTCAGGAGGTACCAAAGGAGGCCACAAAGGGGTGGTGAGAAGTGTGTCCCTCCATTCCTGCCCCTGTGTGGTGCGTCGGGCTCTGTGGAGCTCTGTCCCGTGTGCGTGTCTCCTCTGAGCATGGACAATGTGTCTTGGCTCGAGCCAGAGCCAGCTCCAGCCTCCTACGGGCTTGTGTGTGGTGTTTTGGGTTGAGTTTTGCCTTAAGCTGGGATTTGGGTTGGGGCTAGTTTGGTGTTCTCCGCTTGGCGCTGATGTGGTGACAACTTGGCTGCAGGAGAGTCCTTGGATGGTGGTTGTGTCCTTGCAATGAGCTCATGGTGCTGCTTGGGGTGGTTTTTTTTTTGCTGGCTGCTGCGTGTTTCCTCCACTTTGGTTTTGTTCCTACACTTGTGTGGTGTGAGCAGGAGGAGGAGGAAGGTGGAGGAAGGAATGTGCGGAAGAAGGTGACGCCCGCTCGGGTTTTCCGCTGGTGTACGTGCAAAAGGACTGCTCGGAGCTGGGAAAGGCCACGTTATGGCATCCCACCACCCGGCCCAAGAGCCGCCCCCCCCAGCTCCACACATCCTTACACAACAAGGAGGGGGGCGGGAAACGGCACCCCCAGCCCCTCCTTCCAGCGCTCTTCCAAAAGTGGCCGGCGAATCCCAATCCCACCGTCCTCAACATCCCACCCCAGGTCCCCAACCCACCCCAGTCTCCCCCCACCAGCAAAGGCACCCGACGCTCACAGCTCGGCTTCAGAACACCAAGGGGGAGTTCTTCTCCCTCCCATCACTTCCCCCCCCCCCCCCCCCCCCGCCAAAAAGCACTGACCCAACGTGGAGGCCACCAACAGCTAACCCAAAGTGGAGACATCAACTCCAAGGGGGATTTTCCAGGGGGGTGGGTGTCTTTCCCCACCCCTTCCAATAAGCTCAAGGGAGCTGCTGTCTGCCTTCTGGTTCTACAGGGGCTGGGAACGCCCCTAGTGAAGGCAAGAACATCCCCACCTCGCCCCGTAGCTCCACTTTAGGTAACTCCAGTTGGGAAGGTGAAGCCCGTAAAGACTCAGGGAGTGGGGCAGACACAAGGAAGCAATGGCACTTCCCACCCGAACCCCCCAAAACTTCCCCCCAAAACACCTCCAATCCATAAAAGCCCCTTCAACCCCACACATTGGTAGTGCAAATGCAACCCCCTCATGATGTCCATCATCAAGGAACGCATCGAAGGAACCCAAGAACACGGAAACACCCCCCCAGAGCCGCCGCCGCTTGGTTTTCCACCTCCATTCACCCCCTCCCCGGCGAGCCCGGGGCCAGCTCCAGATGTAGGAATGGGCCATGAGGTGTGGTGGGTGGTGGTGCCCGAGTGTAGGTGCACAAGGGGCTTCAGTAGCCATTACCTTGTCCGCTGAGATTGGGGTTGGTGTAGTCCCAAGTGTCTTGGTCGTTCTTGAAAACATTGAGGCGCGTGGGCTGCAAGAGATAGGGGGGAAGTGGCATCAGGTGGGGGCTGTCACCCCACAATGAGGGCACCCTGGGGGGGTTCGTCAAGGGGCAGGCAGCTCTTACCTTGGCATACTCAATTTTTAGGGTGCAGCACCCTGAGTAGATGTCGGCGCCGTTGAGGGAGGCTTTGGCGCGTTGGGCGCTCTGCACCGAGTCAAACGTGGAAGGAGGAGTTAAGGCGCTTGGTGGCCATCAAAGAGAGATTTGGGTTTCATTATCTGGGATCTCCGATCACCCCCTGAGCCGGAGCCAAAGCCCCAGCGGGTAAAGGCAACTCCAGAGCTCCTGGAGCACGGAAGGATATTCCACCATGGCCTGGACACCGTTCTTCCTGAAGATAACGATCCTCTGCACAGGGCCACAGGGGTTGCAGATGGTGTAGAGTACGTCCTGGGAGGGGGAACAGGGGAGGAGCTGTGAGGAAGCCAGGGGAAGCCCCTCCGAAGCAGCAGAGAACGTGGAGTGGTTTGGGTTGGAAGGAATTGGAGATCATCCAGATCCAACCCAGCGGGTGGCTCCAAGCCCCGTCCAACCCGGCCTTGAACCAAATCTTCTCCATTCAACCCATCCCAGTGTCCCGCCACCCTCAGAAGGAAGAGCTTTCTCCCGATATCCCATCCAAGTATTACCTCTTCCACCTGGGAGCTGTTTCTCCTCATCCCATCCCTCCACCCCTTGTCCAAAGCCCCTCTCCGGGTTTCGTGGAGCCCCTATAAGCACTGGAGCTGTTCTACGATCTCCCCTGAAGGAGCTTTCTTTTCTCCAGGCTCAACTAGGCAAGCTCTCTCAGCCTAGCTCCAGAGCAGAGCTGCTCCAGCTCCCGACCACCTCCACGGCCTCACTCCACCGGCTCCACATCCCTCTTTGCGTCGGTACGCTCAGAGCCCTGTCAAGGCATCACCCACCGTCGTGATAGAGTAGATGGGATTGAGAATGGTGAAGAGCAGGACATTGTTGACGCCCCGGGAGTCATCTGTGTCTCCAGGGCGGGAGATCTTCTGGCTGGTGGAGTAGTTGACGAAGGCCGGGTGCCCGGCGATGTAGATCTGGTTGTCGGCAGCGTAGTTGACAGCATTGCAAGCGCCGAGGATGTCCTCAAACTCCACCAGGGCTTGTCTCTTCTTGGGCATCACCACCACGTAGCTGGCAGAGGAACCACAAACGCACTGGATCACCATCACCCCCAGCAGCACCCAGCAGCAGCCCCAGGCAGCGCCTCACCTGATGGGTCCAAACTCCTGCAGAGCCTCCACCAGATCGGCCTCCACGACGCCATCGATCAGACCCCTGATGTGCACCACCGGGGAAGCCGGGGTCTTGTGGGGGTCATCGTAGTTCTCCTGCCGGGAAGCGAGGCCTCGGCTCAGCAGAACCCCACCGGGACGGCTCGGAGGGAGGAGCCAGACCCGCCCCGCGCCCACCCCCGCGGCCTCAGCTCCCAGCCGGGTGCTGGACCCCGGTGTGACCTCAGGCCACATCTTGGCCCTTCTGGCCCGCTTCTGCCCCCCCCCCCCCCCCGGCCCCATTTTGCATCCCGAGCCCCGTTCTACCCCTCCTGGCCCCATTCTACCCCCCCCGCCCCGTTTTACCCCCCCGCCCCATTCTACCCCTCCTGTCCCCGTTTTACCCCCCCCCCCGCCCTCCTCTACCACTCCTGTCCCCATTTTCCATCCCCTCAGTCCCCTTCTACTCCCCAGGCCCCGTTTTACCCCTCCCAAGGTCCCGCCCCCCCCCCCCCCTCACCGCTCCAGCGGCTCCGGGCCCTCCGCCAGCCCCCCCCGGGCCGCCAGGCCCGTGCGGCGGCGGCTCCGCGTTCTCGGTCTTCTGGCGCTTGGGAGCTCGGCCGCCATCGCCGTAGTAGCGGCCGGAGCCGCCGCCGCCGCCCGCCGCCATCTTCCCCATGTCGGCCCCGCGGCCGCTGCCCTCAGCGCTCTGCGGGCCCCGCCACCGCCGCCGCGACATGGCGCCTCTGCCCGCCGCGCCGCCTCCGCCACGCCCCTATTGGCCCGCCCCACCGCCACTCAAGGCGGGGCTCTCATCCCATTGGCTCCCCTCCGCCGCCTGCCCCCGCTCTTCGCCGCCATTGGGCTCTCCGGCCGGACGAGCCCGCGCTGATTGGCTCGCGCGTCTGCCCGGCAACGGCGCTCCCGCCTTTTATTGGCCGCAAGCGGCGCCTGTCCGCCCGCCCACCGAGCTGATTGGCTGGAGGCGCTGCCTGTCCACGAGGCGCCCCGCCCTTCCTCGAGGCGCAGCACTCAGGCCCCGCCCCCGCCCCCCGCCGCTTCCAGGCTATTGGTCAGAGCCAACGCAAATCTTGGCTCTGATTGGCTCCTTTTAGGCCACTTTCAACCGCTTCAGGCCCTCCCCTCGCCCATTGGCCAACTCGCCTGCCTATCAACACTCGCGCCTGCCGCTCTGCGCTCCGATTGGCCGCCTTTCTCAGCTTTCACTTCGGATTGGCCGCTGCACGTTGGCGCTTGCCCCGCCCACCGCGCTCAACGCGGGTAGACGGCCCCCCCCCCCAAAAACGGGCACGGACACCCCAAAAACGGGCACGGACATCCCAAAACCGGGCACGACACCCCAAAAACGGGCACGGACACCCCAAAAACGGGCACGGACATCCCAAAACCGGGCACGACACCCCAAAAACGGGCACGGACACCCCAAAAACGGGCACGGACACCCCCGGGCTCCAAAGGCTGCTCAGAACCCTGCCAAAATGTGAGAAGAAAAAGGTTTTATTGCACAAAATCCAAGAAAAGGCAAAAAGGGGGGGGGGGGGGAGGGGAACACCCCCCAGTTCCAATGCCACCCCCCCATTCACTGGGACACCCCCTCCCAACCAAATGTACCCATTGAAGGGGCCCCAAACCCCCCATTCCCTCCCCCAGACCCCCAAAAAGGCAACAGCTGATGCTGAGAAGCCCCCGTTTAATGCCACAGCCCCACTGGGTCAATGGGAAGGGGTCTCAGTGCCCCCCCCAGATTCCGGGGGGGAGTCCTGGCTGCCCCCCCGGGCCTTGCCGTTGCCCCCCTGGGTGGCTTTGGCGTCGATGGCAGCGTGTTCCTTCCTCACCAGCTCCTCCAGCTCCTTCTGGGGGGGGGAGCACAGGGACTAAATGGGGGTGCAGAGGTGGGGGGGTCCCCAAGTCGCTGGGGGGGGGGGGGGCGGGCAGGTACCTTCCAGCCCAGCAGCTCTGCCAGCTCCAGGCACCCCTTGTCACAGTCCCCAAGCCAAGCTACGTCCCTGCGGGGGGGGTGCAGGCAAAGGGGGGGTCCCCAAAACGTGCTGGGAGGGGGACAACCCCCCAAGACCCCTCCCAAGCCTCCCTTACCTATAAGCCTTGTCTGAATCAAAGTCCATGCCACAGCCAAAACCCATGAGAGACATAAGAGGGTCACTCTGGGGAGGGACACCGCATAAAATGGGGGTGACACAACAGCTCTTGCCCCCCCCCCGAGCCCCCCAAACCCCATCGACATCCCCCCACTCCCCAGTTTTAGCAACCGCCCCCCCCAACTTCTTACCTGCCCCGTCTTCTCCTTGTTGATGAGGAGCCGGGGGGTGCTGGTGGGGACCCTGGGGGGGACAAGAGGTGGTTGGGGGGGGGGGGACTGAGGGCATTACCAGGGGGGTTTGGGGGGTCCCCAACCTGCTGACAAGGGAGGCAAAGGGCTGGACCTGCAGCGAGGTGCCCATGATGATGAGCAGATCGACCTGCGGGAAGTCCTGGGGGGGAAAACGGGGGTCAGGAAAGGGGGGGTCCCCCAAATCCTAATGCAGGGAATGGGGAGGGGGGGCTCTCCAGGCCCCCCCCAAACTCACCGACTGCGCGAGGGTGAAGAAGCGTGAGGGGAGGTTCTCCCCGAAGAACACGATGTCTGGGGGGGGCAGGAAGTGAGCAGAGGTTTGGGGGGGCCCTGATGACTTGGGGTGGGGTGCATCAGGGCTGCGGGGGGTCCCCCCCCGAGCTCACCGGGTTTCACCAGGCCCTGGCACTGTTCACACTTGGGCACCAGCGAGGAGAAGATGCGCTCTGCAAGGGGGGGAAGCATGGGGGGCTATGGGGGGGCATGGAGGGACATAGGGGGGCATGGGGGGGGCATGGAGGGGCCATGGGGGGGCATGGAGGGACATTGGGCGCAATGGGGGGGGGCATGGAGGGACGGAGGGGGGGCATGGAGGGACATAGGGGGGGTATGGGGGGGCATAGAGGGGACGCGGGAGGCCGGGGGGGGGCGTGGAGGGACATGGGGGGCTATGGGGGGGTTATGGAGGGACGGAAGGGGGGCATGGAGGGACATTGGGCGCTATGGGGGGGGGCATGGAGGGACGGAGGGGGGGCATGGAGGGACATAGGGGGGTATGGGGGGGCATAGAGGGGCCACGGGGGTGCATGGAGGGCCATGGGGGGGCACAGAGGGGACACGGGGGGGGGGCAGAAGAGCTCACGGGGCACATAGAGGGGTCAGAGGAACATTGCAGCACACGGGAAGAAGACAGAAGAGCTCGGGGGGGGGGGGCTCCAGCTCTCAGTAGAACCCATTGCCATGGCCCCCCCCTCGCACCCCTCATCCAGGGCAGCCCGTACTGGCGCCGGCAGCCGGGGCGCAGGCAGTGGGAGGTGAAGAAGGAGCCGTGAGCCTCCACCAGGCGCTCGGGCTGCAGCCCTGCCACCCGCTCCAGGGTGTCAATGTTCTGGGGGGGGCACAGCGGGGAAAGGAGGGGTCAGGGGACCCCGAGGGCCCCCCCTCCAAGCACCGCTCAGTCCCATTGCAACGTCCCCACCTGCGTGTAGCAGCGCAGCAGCAGCCCCTTATCCTGCAGCAGGCGCATGAAGTAGTGGCACACGGTGGGCTGGGGGTGGGAAGGAGGGTCAGGGGGGTCCCAAAAGTTTGGGTGGGACCCTGAGAAGGGGGAACGGAGGCACAAGGGGGTGGTTACCTTGAAGTGCCCCGGGTAGAGCTCCCGCGCCAGAGCAAAGAATGGCTCCGGGTGCTCCTATGGGGGGAGAGAGACTGCTTTTGGGGGGGTCCTGAGAGAAGGGGCCCCCCAAACCCGATGGGGGGGGTACCTTGAAGTAACTGATCTCAAAGATGGCCTCGGGGTAGGGCAGGTCGTAGCCCTGCAGGTTGGAATAGAGGCCGGTGCCGGGCGAGCGGAAATCGGGGATCCCTGCGGCTGGGGGGGGGGGTGTGTCAGGGACCCCCCCCTCCGTGCTGAGACACCCCCCAACCCCCCCCCCCGCAGCGCACTCACAGGTGGAGATCCCGGCGCCCACCATGCACACCACGTTCCGGCCTACGAGAGGGAACAGGGGCAGAAGGGGCCTACGGGGACCCCCTCACGGGGAACCCCCGAACACCTGAGACCTCTTTAGCCCCCCCCCAATCCCTTCTGCATCCTATTCAGACCCCCCAAAGCCCCATGCACCCCCCTGACCCCCCCCCCCGCCCCCTCTTGGACCGTATCCCCTCCTGCACCCATTCCCTCCTGGACCGCATCCCCTCCTGCCCCCCCATCCCCCCTCCTCTCCTGCCCCCCCCGGGCCCCCCCTCCCCCCGGCCCCAAATCCCCTCCTGCCCCCCCATCCCCCCCTGCTCCCCCCTTCTCTCCTGCCCCCCCCCCGGGCCCCCCCTCCCCCCCGGCCCCAAATCCCCTCCTGCCCCCTCCCGGGCCCACCCTCCCCTGCTGCCCCCATTCCCTCCCGCCCCCCCCTCCCATCCGCCCCCTACATCTCTCGCTCCGCAGGTAGCGGCTCACTCCCTCCAGCGTCAGCTCCTCCAGCGCCTTCTCGCGCTCCTCCCCGCCCAACCCCAGCGTCCGGGACAGGAGACTCCGCAGCAGCTCCACTGCGGGAGCGGCCTCGGCTCAGGCACCGCCCCGCGCCCGCGGGACCCCAGCGCCGCCGCCCCCCCCCCCCCAGCCCCGCGCCCCCACTCACTGTCAGCGTCGCCCGAAGCACCGAGCTCGGGGTCGGAGCCCTGCGGGACAGGAGGGGGTCAGCGGGCACCGGCGGCGGGGAGAGCACCGGGGACCGACCGGGACCCACCGGAGCCTCTCCTCCCCGCTCGGGCTCGGGCTCGGGCTCGGGCTCGGGCTCGGGCTCGGGCTCGGGCTCGGGCTCGGCCGCGCGGCCCCGTCGCTGGCACCGCCCCCCCCCGCTACCGCCCGCGTCGGCCATGGTCAGCGGCCCGCGCCACTCCTCCCGGCGCGCCCCGCGCCGCCACTCCTCCCGGCGCGCCCCGCGCGGGAGGCGCTGATTGGCTGACCGCCCGCCCAACCCCACACCCCCCACTCCTCACTCCTCTGATTGGCTGCGGGCCCCGGAAGCGCCGCGGGTCACGGCAGGGCCCGGCCGGGGGTTCCCGATGGCGGCCGCGGCCTAAACCCTCCCCCCCCCCCCTCCCCCCGATGGCGGCCGCGGAGGCGCCGCCGGCCCCGGGCGCCGCGAAGCGGGCGGAGGCGGAGGATTGGTGCGACAGCGGCCTCGGCTCGCTCGGCCCCGAGGCCTCCCTGGGGCCGCTCCCCGCCAGCCCCGGGCCCCACCGCCCCCCGGAGGCCGCGGCCCCGGGCCCCGAGCCCGGCGCTTGGCTCCGGCACGTGCTGGGCTTCCTCACGGAGGACGGAGACACGTGAGCGCCGGGGGGGGGAGGGGAGGGGAGGGGCGGGACCCTCGCGAGCACCGGGGGCTTAACGGGCGCCCCTCCCCCCACGCTGTGTTCACCTCCTCCGTTGTGTCCCTTTGCCCTCCCCAGGGCGCTGCACTTGGCCGTGATCCACGAGCACGAACCCTTCCTGGACTCCATTCTGCAGCACGCGGCGGGCACGGCGTACCTGGACCTGCAGAACGACCTGGGGCAGGTGCGGGGGGGGCGCGGAGGGGGGCGCGCGGGGATGGGGGGGGGGGTGCTCAGCCCGGCCCTGACCGGGTCCCTGCGCCCGCAGACGCCGCTGCACCTCGCGGTCATCCTCGGCCTCGAGGGCTTCGTGCGGAAACTGCGCGCGGCGGGCGCGGGGCTCGGGCCGCAGGAGCGGGGCGGGCACACGGCGCTGCACCTCGCGTGCCGCGAGGGGCGCCCGCACTGCGCCCGCCTCCTGCTCGGAGCGGGGCCCCAGGAGAGGGCGCAGCTCGACAGCGTCAACTACGACGGTGCGGGACGGGGTCGGGATGGGTCTGGGACGGGGCTTGGATAGGGTCGGGATGGGGCTTGGATAGGGTCGGGATGTGCCTGGGATGGGGCTTGGATAGGGTCGGGATGGGGCTGGGATGGGGCTTGGATAGGGTCGGGATGGGGCTGAGATGGAATAAGGACAGGACTGGGATGGGGTTGGGGTGGGGTCGGGATGGGTTCAGGACAGGGCTGGGATGGGGCTGGGGCAGGATGGGGCTGGGACAGGACCAGGACAGTGCTGAGATGGGTTCGGGATGGGGCTGGGATGGGGTCGGGATGGGGTCAGGATCGGTTCGGGACGGGGCTGGGATGGGGTCAGGATGGGTTCGGGACGGGGCTGGGATGGGGTCAGGACGGGCCTGGGATGGGGTCAGGACAGGTTCAGGACGGGGCTGGGATGGGGTCAGGACGGGGCTGGGATGGGGTCAGGATGGGTTCAGGACGGGGCTGGGATGGGGTCAGGATGGGTTCGGGATGGGGTCAGGACGGGGCTGGGATGGGGTCGGGATGGGGTCAGGACGGGGCTGGGATGGGGTCAGGATGGGTTCAGGACGGGGCTGGGATGGGCTCTGGGGGGTGCCCGCGTTGCCCCCCCCATGCAGGTTATACCCCGCTGCACATCGCGGTGCTGCGCAAGGACGTGGAGATGGTGGAGCTGCTGCTGAGCGCCGGCGCTGACCTCAACAAAGCGGTGAGGGCCACAGCGAGGGAGGGAGCCCCGGGGGTCCTTTACCCCCCTAACCCGCCTGTGCCCCCCCCAGGAGCCGAGCTGCGGCCGCAGCCCCCTGCACTTGGCTGTGGAAGCGCAGAGCCCGGAGGTGGCCGAGGTTCTGCTCCGCGCCGGAGCCGACCCCGGCGCCCGCATGTACGTGGGGTACACAGCGCTCTACAGCGCCCGGCACCGGCCCGACCCGCGCCTGCCCCCACTGCTGCGCCACTTCGGGGCCCAGGACCTCTCCAGCGACGAGGATGGGGCCAGCAGCGACGTGAGCACCCCCGAAACGCCCCTTTTCTGCCCCAAAACAGCCTCTCTCCCCCTCCCAAATGCTTCTTCCCCCTCCCACTGCCTCTTTTACCCCCAAGCCCCCCCCTTTCCCCTCCCAAGCGCTGAGCTCTGGGTGTCCTCCCCCCAAGGAGGAAGATGAAGATGAGGAGGAAGAGGAGGAATACGACGACATTGTCATCAACAGTGGCCGCTGCGTGCACTGAAATCCCCCCCCCCCCCCCGTCTCCCCCTATTTATCTGGGGGCTCCTGCTTTGGCTGCCTGGACTTTAGGGGAGCTCCCCCCAACCTAAAGGACCCCCCCAATATCCTCCTCCCCCCCCCCCGGTGGTAGCAATAGAGAATTTATATGAATTGTACAATAAATGGAGCCTTCGGCCTCTTCATAGCCCCCCCCTTCTTCCTCCTCCCAGTGGCAATTGGGGGTCCCCCCCGGGGGTCCCCCCCCCAGTTCATCTGGGGGATGCCACAAGCACCCGGGGTTGATCCATGCTCTCTGCACGGAGCCCGTGTGCTCCATGAGCTTTATTCCAGGGGATCCCGTGCGTCCCAGGACACGGCTCCATGCGTGGCCCCCGTCCTCATCCTCAACATCTCTTCTCATCCGGGCTGCCCCCCATCGTTGGGGTCCACTCTGCACTTGGGCGGCACTCCTCAGGGCCCCCCCCCAGGCTGGTTGGGGCCGATGTAGCGCAGGCGCGGTGCTGGGGGCCGGGGGATCACATCCAGCCCCACCAGGGGCTGCAGTGCCGGGGGCACCCGCACGCGGCCGTCCTGGGGGAACAGCACAGGGTGAGCCCCCCCCGCACCCCAAAACCGGGGGGGGGGACACCCCCAACCCCTCCCCAACCATCACCCACCGGCAGCTGGTTGCACTCCAAGAGGGCGATGAGCATGCGGGACACGGCGCAGGCTGTGCCATTCACCTATGGGGGGCTGGGGGAGTTACAGGGGGGCAGAAAGGGGTTGGGGGGACTCCGAATGTGAGGGGGTGCCCCCCCCAGCACCCACCGTGTGTGCATGGCGCAGCCGCCCGGCCCCATCACTGTACATGATGTTGAGGCGCCGGCTCTGGTAATCGGTGCAGTTGGAAGCACTGGAGATCTAAAAGGGGGGGAAGAAGAATTTGGGGACCCCCCCAATAAAGGGGGGAGCCCCCCCGCGTTTTGAGGTGCGCCCCCGCCATGTTCTTACCTCCCCGTATTTGCCCCGTCCTGGCATCCAGGCCTCGATGTCGAACTTGCGGTAGGCAGGGAGCCCCAGCTCCTCCGTGGGCATGTCCAGGACCCTGGGGGGGGGGGGCAATAACACCACATGGGGGTGCGCAGGGAGAGGGGAGGGTTTCAGGGTGCTCTGTGGACCCCCCCACTTTGCCCTCACCGGTAATGGAGGCCCAGCTCAGAGAAGATCTCCTTCTGCATTGCCAGGAACTCCGCCAGCAGCGCCCCGCTCTCGGCCCCGCTCTCAGCCGCCGTCACCCCAAACATCTCCACCTACGGGAGGGCAAAGGGACCCCGAAACTGATGGGACCTCCCCCGGGTCACCCCAACACCCCCCGGGGGGGGGGGGGGGGCCTTCTCCCGGTTTGCCCGGTACCTTGGTGAATTGGTGCACGCGGTAGAGCCCCCACGGCTCCCGTCCCGTGTCCGTCTCAGCGCGGTAGCAAGTGCTGGAGCATACGACCCTGTGTGGGGAAAGGGGGAACCGGTTGGGGGGTCCCCAAAGCCCCCCCCCATTGGGGTAGGGTGGCCCCAAAGCTGCTATGAGGGACAGGAATCCCCCCAGTGCCCCCTATTAGCACAGGGAGGGGGTCCCCCAAACCTAATGGGTAAATCCTGCAGCTGCACCGCATGGTCCATGAAGTACCCTGCAGCAGAAGGATCAGTGGGATCAATTGGGGCCCCCATTAACCCCCGGCACCCCCAGCCCCCCCCCGGGGCCCCCCCCGCTCACCGGCGATGCCAACCTCAGCCGTCCCGGCCAGACTCAGGTCCTCGAAGCGCGCGGGGTCGATGGCGTAGACGGGCGAGGGGCTGAGATGCAGCTGCATCCCGCAGCCCTCCTGCAACCGGAGGGGTTTGGGGGGGTCCCGGGGGGGGGAACACGACACCCACACGGGGTGGGATATGGGGGGGGATATGGGGGGGCACTCACAAAGACAGCGCCGCGCAGGAGGTCCGGGACTGTCATAGGAAGGAAGCCCTGGGGGGAGATAAGGGGTGTGTGGGAACCCCAAAGCCTGGAGGGCCCCCGCCCCCCGAGCCCTGTGGGCCCCATCCTGACCTTGCTGAGCAGCTTGGCCATGGCGAAGCGCACCAGGGCGTGCTCCAGCAGCGCCGCGGCCCCGCACAGGTAATAGGAGCGATGGCCGGAGACGTGCGAGAGGCGCCTGCAAAACACATGCGTCAGAGCCTGCGCACACGCGTGTGCCAGGAGTGTGCCAGGCATGAGTGACACATGTGCCAGGCGTGTGCCAGGTGTGTGTCACACGTGTGACAGGCATGGGCCAGGCATGGGTCACACGTGGGCCAGCCATGGGCCAGGCACGGGTCACACATTTGCCAGGCATGTGCCAGGCGTGTGTCACACGTGTGCCAGGCGTGTGTCACACGTGTGCCAGGCATGGGCCAGGCATGGGTCACACGTGGACCAGGCACGGGTCACACGTTTGCCAGGCGTGTGCCAGGGGTGTGTCACACGTGTGCCAGGCGTGTGCCAGTGCTCACCGTTGCCGGATGATGTCCAGCCCCTCGCCCAGCTCCAAGTGCCCCTTCGGCTTGAAGTCAAACACTGGTGGACATGGGAAGAGGAGGAGCCTTCATCACCCCCCATAGGCTCTCCTTTGCCCCCCCCCCTCCCCCCCCCCTTACCTGGCTTCTCCCCCACCACCTCCAGCACTCGGGCCTGGCTCTCGTCCCCGATGGGCTGGTTCAGAGGGGCACAGAGGGTGTCGGGGGCGGGGATGACACCACCACAGAGTGTCGTCCCCCCCCTCCGCACTCACCACCTCGGGGTGGGTGCTGTTGGGGAGCTGCAGGGCCCGCAGGTAGAAGCTCTCATCCAGGGAGGCCTCCTGGGCCAGCAGCTCCTGCAGCTCCTGCCGGATCTGGCGCCCGCGGGCCCGGAGGGCCCCATAGGCGGGAAGCTGGGGGGGGGGGAACACGGTGCTGGGGGGGAAAATGGGGGTATAAAGCCCCCCCGCAGCCCGCCTGCACCCCCCAGCTGGGAGCAGGGACCCCCCCGGGCTGTGTCCTACCGCTTCCACTGCCTGCTTGTCGTGGGCTGCCTGTGGAGGGAGAGAAGAGGTGAAATAGGGGTGGGGGGCTCCCCGGGGAGGTGCTGTGTGGTGCTATGGGGTGCGGTGGGGTGGATGCGGAGCGCTGTGGGGCACTATGGGGTGCTGTGGGGCTCACTGTGGGGCACTACAGGGCTCACTATGGGGCTCTATGGGCTCTGTGGGGCTCCATGGCTCTCTATGGGCTCTACAGCCGTCTATGGGCTCTACGAGCACTATGGGGTTCGCTACGGGGCTCTATGGGCACTATGGGGCTCTATGGCCTCTGTAGCTCTCTATGAGCACTACGGGGTTCACTATGGGGCTCACTATGGGGCTCACTATGGGGCTCACTATGGGGCTCACTATGCGGCTCTATGGCTCTCTATGGGGCACCACGGGGCTCCCTATGGGGCTGCTGCCTCTCACCAGCAGGGCCCGCACCCCCCGCGCCACGCGTCCCTTCTCCTCCTCCAGGCGGGCGATGGCGGCGCGAACGTCCCGGAGCCGGGTCCACGTCAGCACCTGTGGGCGGAGAATGCAGTAGCCACGCCCCTTCGGTCAGAGCACGCCTCCTCCCCCTAAGCCCCGCCCCTCCCTCCCGGAGGCCCCGCCCCGCTCACGATCTCTCGCAGGTCGCGGCCCCGCAGCGCCCCCTGCCGGCGCTCCAGCTCTCCCTCGCTCAGCGCCGACACCTCCAGCTGCGGCCGCGCGCTCCGGCCCTCGCGGACGTGCTCGTACAGGCGGCTCCGCACCGGGCTCGGCCCCCCGGGACCACCGGGGATACCGGGAGCACCGGGACCGCCGCCCCCCCCCACACCGCGCCACCCCCGCCTCGCCGCCCGCCGCACTGCAGCCAGCGCCCTGGGCGCCGCCATCTTGGATCTCTGGCTCGCGTCATCTGCCGGAAGGGGCGGGGCAAGGCTTGGCCACGCCCCCCACATGCTCCCAGCGCGACCCCTACCGGCCCTGGGCGCCCTTCTCCCAGCGCCCTTCCAGTGCCACCCATTACCCTCCATGGCCCTCCCAATGCTCTCAGTCCCCTTCCCGTGTCCCTCCCATCACCCTCCATGTCCTTCCCAGTGCCTCAGTCTTCTTCCCATGTCCTCCCCATTACCTTCCATGTTCCCCCCATTACCCTCCATGTCGCTCCCAGTGCCCCCTAGTACCCCCATGTCCTCCCCAGTGCCCTCAGTCCCCTTCCCATACCCCCTTCATCACCCCAGGCCCTCTCAGCAGCAGTCCACATCCACATCCACACAACAACCTTTAATGGAGGCGCTCTCCCTCCATCCCCTGGGGGCCCTCTCCCGGGCACTTCGGGCTCCATCCCCATTCCCTTCCGTTCCCTTCTCACTTCTTCTTCTGCACGTGGGCGCAGTCGTACTTGCCACGCACGATGGTGAGCTTCACGCCGGGCAGGTCCTGCGTGCGGCCGCCCTGCACCAGCACGACGTGGTGCTCCTGCAGGTTGTGGCCCTCGCCGGGGACAAAGCACACCACCTCTTTGCCGTTGCTCAGCCTCACCCGGACGCATTTGCGGTTCGCCGAGTTGGGTTTCTTGGGCTTTCGGATCAGGTTCTTGATCACCACCCCCTTGATCTGCGGCCTCCCGAACGTGGCGCCCGGCTTCGGAGGAGGCGGCCTGGGTCGGCCTTGCCGGTGCATCTGGTTCAGCGTGGCCATACCGGCGGCGGGCTGCGGAACCCCGGCAGCGGCTGCGGAGGAGAGCGGGGCTCAGACGTTGCGGGACCGCCGGGGAGGGGCCGGGGAGGCGGGATACGCACGAAAGCCGCGCAGCGAGGCCGCGGCCCTCAGCAGAGCGCGGAGCGGCATCATTCGGGCGGGCACCGGCGGGGCCTGCGGGGGGGAAGCGGGCGGTGAGCGGGGACCGGCGGGGCCTGCGGGGGGGGAAGCGGGCGATGAGCGCCGACCCGGGGCGGCCTCGCAGCGGGGACCGGCGGCAGAGCCGCCCTCACCTCAGAGCACCGCCATCTTACTGCGCCCCTTCAGCCGCTCCGCGCTCTGATTGGCCTGTACAGACGCCAATCTCCCGCTTTCCTCTCTGTGATTGGCTGCTCAGCCTTTAATCCCCGCCTTCAGCCCCGCAGCGATGCCCCGCCCTTCTCCTTCCCCTCTCCGCCAATCGCCTTCCGCGCCCGCACCCCCTCTGCCAATCCCCGCTCCCGCGGGGGGCGGTGCTTGTCGCCAGGGCAACGCGGGCAGGGCGGGTTGCCCGGATGTGGCTCGATCGCAAGATGGCGGCGGCCGAGTGAGCTGCGTGGGGGGGCAGCGGCAGCGCCGGGCCCGCGGTGAGGGGGGAGCGGGGAACGGCCGTCAGCGAGTCCCGGTTGTGGGCTGTTGGGGTTCCCTTATGGAATTCCTTTATGGAATCGCCTTGTGTTCCTGCAGCGTCTTCCCCAGGGGACCCCGCGATGCTGCGTTGAGTTGGGAAGAGCGTCCCCTTCTCCACAGGTAGGAAACGGCGGTGAAGCCTCCGCCTGGAGGAGCCCTGTGGCTCTGGAGGTCCTTATCCCATGTGTTCCGTGGGATCTTTCCATGTTGGAGCGGGGATGAGGCTCTTCCCCACCCTCAGGAGGGTGGAAAACCGGGGATATGGGGCTCTGGGAGGCTTCCTCCCACTGCTGCAGCATGGGAATGGGGGCAGCCCCATTCACTCGTGCTCGTAACCCGCTGGAATTGGGGGCTGTAAATGGGGCTTTACCCTCTCGACTCATCGGGAAGAGTGGGATTCGTTCCTCAGTTAGGTTTTCCCTGTATCCCCTTGAGTTTGGCCTCAAGGAGGGAGGGGGCTGCAGGGATTCTGCTTTTGGCATCATCCATAGCAGGGAATGGGGGTCCTCAGGGCACCCTCAGCTTTGGGAATAACCGGGAAAAGCCAGAAAGGATCTAAGTGAAGGCAAAGGACTCGCTGCCGGATCCAGGGGCTTCCGAGGGGAATTCTGCCGGCTCTGGTGAGGATGAGGATGGGATCTTGGGAAGAAACTCTTCCCTATGAGGATGGGGGGGCATTGGGTTGAATGGAGAAGGTTTGGATGCCCCATCCCAGGAATGCCCAAGGGCAGCTTGGAGCAACCTGCTCTATGGAAGCTGGTCCTGCCCATGGCTTCACATGAGCTTTAAGGTCCTTTCTATCCCAAGCCTGTCTGGCATTCCATGGAACCTCGCCATAGATGGGAAGCTCCCATCACCTCCATTGTGGATTCCTCCTCTCGCTTCCTGCACAAGGGATTTGGATCCTTTCCTGCCGGCCGCTCTGAGGACCCCGGAGCTCTTGGTCACCTTGGAGAAGCTGGAATTCTTCTCTGGAGGGAGGCGGGAGCTGATTCCCCAAGGCACAGGGCTGGGAAGAGGCAGGATCCTACGGCATGAACCCAATTGCCCCTCAGGGTTACCCTGCTGCCAAGCCGAAGCTCTGAAGTCCCAATTCCCGGAAGTTTTCCTTTGGGACAAGAGGATCAAAGCCACCGAGGCCCCTTTGCAGGGGTTCCTTAGCGCTCCGCATGCTTTGAATTGCAGGATTGCACAGGGATAACCCGGCACCAATGCTCCCTGCTCCTGCTGCGCCTCCTCCAGCCCCCATTCCCAGTTCCTGGAGCTCCCCTTTGCGGCTGCCTCTCCCAAGGCTGGGCTGTGCAGAGCCGGCCGGGCCAGTCCAACCAGCGCGGCGCCCAGGGAGCCTCCTTCCAGGCTTCCAGCCCTCGGGAACAGGGGAGCTCAGAAGGGCTGAGGAGGCGATTACCAAACCAAAGGGGATGTGGGGGCTGAGTCTGTGCTTTTGGGATAGGAGCATAGAGGCATGGAATGGGGTGGAAGAACCTTAAAGTCCCTCCGCTTCCAACCCACAGGAGTACCTTCCATGAAGCGGGTTGTTCCAACCTGGCTTTGGGCGCTGCCAGGGATGGGGCATCCAAACCTCTCCCATTCATCCCAGTGTCCCACCACCCTCGGAGGGAGGAATTTCCTCCCAGGCTTCCCATTGGAGCCGTTCCTCCTCGTCCCATCCCGTGAAGCCCTGCTCCAGGTTTCCTGTAGCCCCTTGGGCAGCGGGGCTGGCTTCTCCCAGCTCTTCCCTGCCTTTCTCTCTCCTTCCTTCCTTGTTCCTGGTTTCCAGCCTCCCGGAGGCTGCTTTGTTCCTGCCTCTGCTGCCTCATTGGTTCCCGCCTCAAGTCCATTCTATTCCTGCTTCCAGCTTCCTCTTTAACCCCTCCCCGCCTCCTCTCTGGGATTTTCCTTCCCTCCACCCATTCCTGACCCATTCCCAACTCATTCCCGACCTCCCCATGTAACAGGGTCCTGGAAAACGGCGATTCCATGTTTCCATGTGGGCTTGTTGGGATCTGGAGGGAGCTGGGGATCTGGGATGTGGATCCCGAACAACTTGGGATCGTATCCCAGTGCTGGGGGGGGGGGGGGGGCTGGAAAGAGGGATAGTCCTTTGGCAGTGGGGTAAAGGGCTTCCCAGTGCTTCCCAGCTGGGGGGGGGGGGGGGGGGGGAAGGAGATCCCTGGAATGGGGAGTGCTGGGAAGGATCCTGTTTGCTCCAGAGCTGGATAATGGCAGGCATGAGATAAAGGAGCTGGAATGTGCCTGGCCAGGAGGGAGCAACCCGGGGAGATCCTGGCTGCTCCTTAACCCCTTCTTGCTGCTGCAGAGCCTCGTCCCACCGTCCTGAGCTCCATCCCACCGTCCTGAGCTCATCCCACCATCCTGAGTTCATCCCACTTCCAGAGCTCCGTCCCGCCATCCCGAGCTCCGTCCCGCCATCCCGAGCTCATCCCGCCATCCCGAGCTCATCCCGCCATCCCGAGCTCATCCCGCCATCCTGAGCTCCATCCCACCATCCTGAGCTCCATCCCACCATCCTGAGCTCCATCCCACCATCCTGAGCTCATCCCACCATCCTGAGCTCCATCCCATTTCCAGAGCTCCATCCCACCATTCTGAGCTCCATCCCACTTCCAGAGCTCCTTCCCACCATCCCAAGCTGAGGAATCCCGTGAACCCATTGGCTGCACATCCACACGCACAGCCCTGGGTTTAGGATTTCATGGAGTCATGGAATGCTTTGGGTTGGGAGGGACCTTTAAGCTCCTGCAGCTCCATCCCACAGAGACACCTTCCGCTGGAGTAGGTTGCTCCAACCTGGTTTTGGGCCCTGCAGGGATTTCCTGCATGGAGAAAGGGAATTGTGTCGGGAGCTGTTGAGTTTTCCACCGGGAAACCTGTCGGAAGGAGACTGAAAATGGAATGAAACAACCCAGTGCCACCCAAAGGCCGGGAAAAGGGGGCAAATCCCCAGCAGGATTGCAGCATCCCGGGATGCTGGGCTGGAAACCCAGGATTTCAGGACATGCAGCTGCTTTGGGGCACTGAATCCCTCCCCTTGGCTCATGCCAGTGTCCGGGAGCTGCGACCTCATCCCCCATGGAATATGCCCCGCACACAAAGGCTGGTTCCTCACCCTGGGCGCAGTGGCCTCATCTGCAGCTCCTGAAACAGTTCACTTCCCCTGCTCTGGAACTGTTGGTTCAAGGGGGGGTTCCCAACGCTCCGGCGGGGCAGGATCCAGCTGGTGCTTCCATGGGATAAACAAGTCCCATTGTCCCGGCTGTGGGTGTTTACAGCAGGAAAACCAGCGCCGGATCCGCCCTGGGCCATGGGTGCAGAGGGGCTGGAGAAGGTTCCAGAAGTCCTTGGAGTAGCTGGAGAGCTCGGAGAGGGGCTTCTCCAGGCGCCTGTAGGGATGGGATGAGGAACAGCAGCTTCCAACGGGAAGGGTTGGATGGGATAACGGGAGGGAATCCCTCCCTGCGGGTGGTGGCTGAATGGAGAAGGTTTGGCTGGAGCTCGGAGCAGCCCGGCCTCTGGCAGCCTGTGGCCTGATCCCTGGGTGGGCTCCCGCTCATTCCCAAGCCAGCCCATTCCATGGGTCCATGATTCCTTCTCCTCCAGGTCCTCGCCATGTTCAGCAAGAAGAAGAAGCGCTTGGAGATCTCGGCTCCCTCCAACTTCGAGCACCGCGTCCACACCGGCTACGACCAGCACGAGCAGAAGTTCACGGGGCTGCCCCGGCAATGGCAGGGCCTCATCGAGGAGTCAGCCAAGCGCCCGAAACCCCTGGTGGATCCCATCTGCATCACCACCATCCAGCACGCTTCCCAGAAGGTAGGGAGCTGCCTCGCTCCGCCACCCTTTGGGAAGGCTGCAAGGCCAAAGTGGGGGGGGGGTTGGCTCCTCGTCTGCTCCTTGGGTGTCATGAGCAGGTTGGTCTCCAGCGGGCACATCCAACCCATTCCCTGCTCCGTGCGTGCGGGAGTGGAAACTTCTCCCAACAGCTGGAAAAATCCCAGTGGCCAGCAGGAAAGCACCGGCACAACCACGGCTACCCCTTCCCATCTCATCCCCATCCCCATGTGTCCTTCGGCACCCTCATGTTGCTTTGTTGGCCACCAGCTCTTTCCCACCTTCACCCCTGTGAGAGGCCTTGGTGGGAGGAGGAAGAAGAGGGGGATCAGCGCATGGGAAGGCCTCTTCCTCCTCCTCCTCTTCCTCTTCCTCTTCCATCTTTGGCAATGGGTTTGCTCCTCACTTCTCTCTGCCTCTCAGATCCCTTTCCAAGAGCTGGGATCACACCCTTGGTCCCCACCTCCATCCTCCTCCACCAGCACCCAGGGCAGGAGCTTTGCTGGGGTTCATCCCTGTAGTGGTGGCCCCAGCGTCTCCCCTCCCCGTGAGCCCTCCGTGTGATCCATGTCCCCATCCCAACATTCCATTGGCATTCTTCATTTTTCTTTTCTTCCCCGTTTTTTGTTTCCTTTGTGTCCGTCGCCGTCATTCCCGTCCCTCGTCCTCCTCCAAGACCATCGTCCGGGGCAGCAAAGCCTCCAAGGACGGCTCCTTGACCTGGCTCCTGGATGAGTTTGAGAACATGTCCGTGTCCCGTTCCAATTCCCTGCGCAGGGACAGCCCCCCCTTCCTGCCCCGCCGCCACCCGCTCCACCAGGAGAACGGCCTCTCCCAAGGCCCAGCCTCAGCTCCAGCCCAAGAAGATGCCGGCAGGAGCAGGAAGAGCCGCCCCGGGGCCGGGAATGAGGTAGAACAGGGCAAGGAGAGAGCTCAGGACAAGGAGGAGCACCATGGCCAGCACCAGCCTCACCCGTGCCCCGCTCCCAAAGCCGCTCCCAGCAGCCGCCCGCCTCCCGACTATGCCAAAGCCCCCCTGGAGAGGGACTCCAAGCAGGAGTGGGTGCTGCGGCGGGAGGGCCCCAAAGGCGTTGAGAAGCGACCCAAGTCCACGTTGGGTGCTGGTGGGAGCAGCCCCCCATCCCCTCGGGACAAGCGCCCACTCTCTGGGCCCAATATCCGCACTCCCAACATTCCCATCTCGGAAGGGGTGATGAAAACGGCTCAACAGACCGGGCGGGCCTTCAACACCTACCCCCGGGCTGAGACTGAGCCCGGCCCGCAGGTAACGTGGTCCTCCTGCCCCAAGGGGCTGCTCTTCCTTCTCCTCAAGCAACTGCTCTTCCTCCTCTTCCTACCTTAAACCCATTAAGAGCGGTTCTCCAGGGTGCTGGGCTTCATCTGCTTGAGTGCCTTCATTGAGGATCTACCTGGACTTTTGGTGGCAGAGGCAGGATTTGGCTCCAAGGATAGGGCTTGGCTGGATGGTGGTACTCCAAAGAATTGTGGGCAACAGCTTCATGGCCAAGTGGAGATCGGTGACGAGTGGTGGTCCTCAGGGGTTGGGTTTGGGAGCCAGGGCTTGGAATTGGATGAGGTTTAAGGTCCTTTCCAAGTCGAACTATCCCATGGTTCTCTGGATGAGACAGGTTGGGTGGGAGCCTTGAGCTGCCAGAGGGGCAGAAGCTCTACAGGGGGATCTGGATCAATGGGATGAGGGTCCCTGATGGAGATGTTTTGGTGCTGGAGCGGGTCCAAGATAAAGCTCCTCCAGTTCCAGCCCCCAGGGACCCCTTCCATGGAGCAGGTTGCTCCAGCCTGGCTTTGAGCACTGCCAGTGATGGAGCATCCAGATCTTCCCCATCAGCCCATCCCAGCGTCCCACCGCCTTCGAAGTGAAGACCTTCCCCCAGTATCTCATCCGACTCTTCCAGTTGGAAGTTTTCTTCCTTGTCCCCTCCTTGAAGGTCTTTCCCAACCTGTGGCCAGCATGGGCTGAAGGCACCCCCCATCCTTGTCTCCCCAGCATCCAACCGCTCCTCCTCCTCTTCCTCCCTCCTTCCCACCCTCTTCCCCCACTTGCTTCTCGGGCCAGCCCTGCGCCCCCGTTGCTGGCGGTTCCTGACACCTTCTCCATCCCCAGGCCGAGCATCGCCCAGGCCGAGCGCAGGACCTGGCCTCCAACGGCCCCGCTGGCGCCTCCCGAGCTCCCGCCCGCTCCACCCAGGAGCCCCCCCCCCATCCCCTCCTCACCCCCCACGCCTCTGAGCCCCAGCTGGCCCGCCAGCCCCCCTCGGGCCCCGCACCAGCTCCGGCCCCCCCAGCGGGGGGGGCACCGCAGCGGGAGCCCCAGCGGGTGTCCCACGAGCAGTTCCGGGCGGCGCTGCAGATGGTGGTGGACCCCGGGACCCTCGCACCTACCTGGACAACTTCATCAAGATCGGGGAGGGCTCCACCGGCGTGGTCTGCATCGCCACCGTGCGCAGCTCGGGCAAGCTGGTGGCCGTCAAGAAGATGGACCTGCGCAAGCAGCAGCGGCGCGAGCTGCTCTTCAACGAGGTGAGCGCCCGAGGGGGGCCTTGGGCATCCAGGGCGCCCAGGAGCACTCAGGGGTGCAGTCAGGCACCCAGGGTGGCTTCAAACACCCAAGATGCCCTTGAGGCACTCAAGAGCACCCAAGGGTTTGCATGAGCGCCCAAGGTTGTGTTCAGGAACCCAAGAGCACCTAAGGGTGGCCTTGGACATCCAAGACCCCCAGGAGCACTCAGGGGTGCATTCAGGGACCCAGGGTGGCTTCAAACACCCAAGGGTGCACTTAAGCCACTGAAGAGCACCCAGGGGTCCACGTGGGCACCCAAGGTTGTGTTCAGGAACCCAAGAACACCCATGGGTCCGCGTGGGCACCCAAGGGTGGGTTTGGGGCTGCCTGTGCAGGTGGTGATCATGAGGGACTACCAGCACGAGAACGTGGTGGAGATGTACAACAGCTACTTGGTGGGCGACGAGCTCTGGGTGGTGATGGAGTTCTTGGAAGGCGGCGCCCTGACCGACATCGTCACCCACACCAGGTACAGCCGCAGGACCTGCTCACCCCGAGCCCCATCCCACCTCCCAGGGTTTCATCCTGCTTCCCTCTCCCTTCCTGCCCTGGAAGGTTCCTTCCGACCTGAAGCCCCCAGCCCCATCCTTGTCTACAAAGCACCCACCAGCTCTTCCTCCTCTCCCACCCTGTTCACCACAGCCTTCCCTCTTCCCCCACCCCGTGCCGTTGCTCATCCTCTCCAACCTCCATGGCGCAGGATGAGCGAGGAGCAGATTGCTGCCGTTTGCTTGGCCGTCTTGAAGGCCCTCTCTGTGCTCCATGCCCAAGGAGTCATCCACCGCGACATCAAGAGCGACTCCATCCTCCTGACCCACGACGGGCGGGTGAGCAGGGCCCCCCCCCAGCACCCCAGACTCTGGTGGTGCCCCCCCCCAGCCTCACGTCCTACTTCCCACCCCATTCCCAGGTGAAACTCTCCGACTTTGGCTTCTGTGCCCAAGTGAACAAGGAGGTGCCGCGCCGCAAGTCCCTGGTGGGGACACCCTATTGGATGGCACCAGAGCTCATCTCCCGCCTCCCCTATGGACCAGAGGTGGCCTTGGGGGGGCTCAGGGTGGCTCAGGGGGGTCCTCACCCCCACATTAACCCCACTTTGTCCTCATGTTGTCCCCCCCACTCTACAGGTGGACATCTGGTCCTTGGGCGTGATGGTCATCGAGATGGTTGATGGGGAGCCACCTTACTTCAATGAGCCACCCCTCAAGGCCATGAAGATGATCCGGGACAACCTGCCCCCCAAGCTTAAGAACATCCATAAGGTTAATGGGGGGGACACCCCTCAAAGGGGCTTCCCATGGTCTTCTGGGGTGCTGCTGACCACCTCTTCACCTTGTCCTTAGGTTTCTCCATCCCTCAAAGGCTTCCTGGACCGCATGCTGGTGCGGGACCCGGGCCACCGCGCCACGGCCACTGAGCTGCTGAAGCACCCATTCCTGGGCAAGGCAGGGCCCCCCTCGGCCATCGTCCCCCTTATGCGCCAGAACCGCCTGCGGTGAGGCCACCACCGCCGCCATCCTCATCCTCAGCGTGCTGGGACGCCGCGTGGTGGCCCCCGAAACACACGTACTGCTGAGGGAGGGGGCAAGGCCGCTGTGAGCAGCCCCACCGCAGCTTTGGGGGGGGCCGGGGGGGCCTCCTCAGCCTTGGGGAGCCATTTGGTGGAGGCCCCTCACTTCCTTCTTCTTCTCAAGCCCCCTTTTTTATTCCACATCCACCTCTGTGGTGTCTCCAAAGTGGGGTGGGACACCCCCAAACTCCAACCCTATGGCCACACTACTGATTCAGGAGGACCCCCACCCCAGATGTGGGGTTGGGCATTCCCTCACCCCAACCATGGCTCTTGGGGTTCCCCCACCCCAACCATGGATCGTGGGGTTCCCCTAACCCCAGACCTGGTTCTTGGGGGGGGGTTGGGGTGGGGTTCCCCCCCATTTTGTTTTTTAAAGCTATTTATATTGTCGTTTTGTAGCGCCGCGGTTTTGGGGGCCCCCCCCAAGATTCCACATGTCCTTTTGGAGACAGTGCTGTGGCGAGTGCCTTCTTTAGCGGGATGGACACGCGTGTTTGGGCACACACGTGTTGGCTCACATGCATGTGCGGAGCTGAAGGACGCATGTCACACCGCGGGGGGTGATGGGGGACCCCAGTTCCCACCCCCCAACTCCCAGTAAGGCACTGGGGAGGCAGGAGCTGCTGGAGTTCTTTTATTGGTTGAGGTTGGGGCGGGCGGAGGCGGAGTGGCAGTGCCACGTCAACGCGTGTCAGCACATGTCAATGCGTGTCAGCCCATGTCAGCACACGTTGGCCAACGTCCATCGACCCAAGGGGCTCGCGGTGACTGTTGGCATGTCTCAACCCACATTGCCTCAGATTGACTTGGCTTGGCTGAGGTTGACTCACGTTGCCTTGCCTTGACCTGTATTAGCTTGGCCTACGTTGACTCACAGAGCCCAGAGTGACTTGGGTTGCCCTGTGTTGACTCGCAGAGGCCTGTGTTGACTTGAGTTGCCCTTCATCAACTTGTATTAGCCCAGATTGAATTGTGTTGGTCTCTGTTGACTTGCATTAACTTGGCTTGACTTGGGTTGACCTGTGGTGACTCGCAGAGGCCCATGTTGACTTGAGTTGCCCTTCATCAACTTGTATTAGCCTGGATTGAGTTATGTTGATCTCTGTTGACTTGAGTTGACCTGCGTTGACTTGGGTTGCCCTTCACTGCCTTGGGTTGCTCGTCATTGACTTCGCTTGGCCTTTGCTGCCTCGGGTTGCCCCCTGCTGCCCAGTGCTGGCCCCGCCCCACGCTCACTCCTCACTGGCACGTGCAGTAGTAGGACTTGATGGCGTTATCCCAGTTGCTGACGATTCCCTGTTTCACCTCCCGCAGCCGCGGCACTGCGCCGGCCTCAAACACATGGGTATTGCCCTTCTTGGCGCTGCGGGACCACACGGTCAGCTGGCATTGGGTGCCCACCACCAGTGAGGAGATGTGCCCCGAGTAGCCCAGGGGCATGTAGGGCACGTCGGAGCCGGGGTCCACCACCAGGGCTTTGCCGCCGCAGCAGTTGTCGTAGTAGGCGCTGTCTTTGGTGTAGAGCAGGGCGCAGATGCGGGTGCCGTCGGCTGCCTGCAGGTCGGCCGCAGCCGGGCACTGCCCCGTGGCCGCAGTCACCAGCACCACCAGCACTGTCACCAACAGCGTCGCCATCGCCACCGCGAGCCGGCACCGGCGCGCCGGCGCCGCAGATATAGCCACGGGCAAGGTCACGGTGAGGGGGGGGCCTCAACACCCATGGGAATGGGCACACGTGTGGGGCCACCACGCGTGGGAAGGGAGCAGGTGGGATGTCACCGCCCCCATGTCCACCCAATGGTATGGGAAGGGCCCTGGAGGTGTGGCACCACCCCCCACCCCCCACCCAATGTGCACTCAGTCCCATGGGAAGGGACCAGATGTGACCCCCCCACACCTGCCCCTCACCTTGGATTTGGCCTTGGGGAAACTGAGGTATAGAAGGGGGGCAGGGGTGGGGGGGAGGAGGGGGTTTATGTAAATGACGGGGTAATTAGGTCGGGAAGGGGGTGATTAGTTAAGGGGATGGGGGAATAAAGCCAAGAAGGGGGGTAATGAGCCCCAGGGGGCTAATTAGTCAAGGGATCGGTGTAGCAATTGGAAGGGCATAATGCAGCAAGGGAGGGGGGCCATTGTCCTGGGAGGGGTAATTAGCCTGGGGAGGTAATTAACAGAGGCCAAAGGGTTTCTCGCTCCCAAGCTCCGCCCCCTCATTTGCATATCAGCGCACCTATTTCCTACCACCCCCCCCATCACCGGTCGTCATCTGGTAACAGGGCTGTCACTAACCTTTCCCTCATTAGCATAACTCCTCCCCTCGGCGGCCATCTCACCCCCTCATTGGTGGCCTCAACAAATTCATTTGCATGTTAATGACCTCATTTGCATGAGGCCGCTTCGGGGGGGGGCGGAGATGCGATTCTCTGCGGGCTTGTATGAGGTTGAGCACTCCCTCCCTGCGCTCCTCGTATCAGATAGAGGGGACCCTCCCCCAGTTTAACTGCCCCGCCAGCTATGGCACCCCCACAGAGAGAGCAGCTCCCCCTTTTTGCACACAAAAGGTTTAATCCGGGGGGGGGGGGCCACAGGTTTTTAATGTAAAAACTTGTGTTCAACACGGAGGGGGCCCGGGGGGGGGGGCGGCTGGGGGGGACTGGGTTTGGGGGGTCAAAGGACAAAAGGGGGAGGGAAATGGGGCTGGGGGGGGATCCAGACCAGCCAGATGGGAGCCCCCGGGGAGGGGGACAAGGGGACATGGGGGGGGACACCCGGGGACCCCCCCGGGACCCCCCAATGGGGGTTGGGTTTGGGGGGGGCTGCGGGTCTCGTGTCATCTGTGCAGACATGTCAGTGGCGTGTGCAGGACCCCCAAAGGCCAAAGGCACCGCATGTTGGGGGCACACACGCGTGTTGGGGGTGCAGACACGCATGTTGGGGCACGCACGTGTGCCACATATGGTCAGGGAGCGTGGCAGTGCCATGGAGGGAACCCCACACATGTGCTGGGGGGGGCCACACTCATGTCAGAGGGGCACACACATGTTCAGGGCACGCGAGAGTCCCAGGGCCTGGATCCCCTGTTGAGGTCCCACACACACGTGTTAGGGGCACGCACACACGTGTCGCGGCGCCCACACGCATGTTGGGGTGCCTGGCACCCACCAGCACCCATGGGTGCAGCGAAGTCCTGGGGAGGGGGGGGCTCAGGCACCCAAAGGTGCACTGAAGACCCCCAAGGGGTGGGTTTAAGACCGCAGGAGCATCTGAGGGTGCTCGAGCACCCAAAGGTACCTAGGAGCACCCAAGGTTTCACTTGAGCGCCCAAGGGTGGGTTCAGGGAGCCAGGAGCACCCATGGGTGCTTTGCAGGAGCACGCAAAGGTCCGCGGGAGCACCCGAGCTGCGTTCAGGAGCCCAAGGGCACGCTCAGGCACCCAGGAGCACCCGAGATCCGGTGGGAGCGCCTACGGGTGGGCTCCAGCACCCAAGGCTCGGTCGGAGCACCCGAGGGCGGCCCCATTCCCCCCCCCCCCGCATCCCCTCACACGGTGCTCTCCAGCATCCAATGGGTGCTGCCGAAGCTCGGGCGCAGCGCGGGCGCCGCATCCCCGCCCTGGTCCAGGCGCGGGAGGGATCCGTGGCGTCGAGTCCGGGAGCGCCGCGGGAAGCTGTGGCTGCCGAGCCCATTGCCAGGGGCGCCCCGACGGGCACCGCCACCGCGGGCGGCTCCGGGGCCGCGGGCTCCGGGTCCGGGCTCCGATGCGCGCCGTTGGTTTGGGAGCAGACGCTGGTGACGGCGGGGAGGCGCCGCGAAGCCGCGGCCGCTTTGTAGCGCGCCGTGAGGATGAGGATGAAGAGCAGCACCGAGGCGGCGATGGCGGCGCCGATGACGATGATGACGGTGCCCCCCAGGAAGTGCGCCCGGGCAGCGCGGCGCAGCCCGGCGGGGAGGCGGAGCCGCCGGGGCCGTGCTGAAGCGGACGCAGCCCAAGGGGTGGGTGACGGGCGGGGCCGGGCCCCCCGCGCCCTGCAGCGCCGCCACGCACAGCTCATACTCGCGGCCCGCGGCCAGGTCCCGCAGCGTGAAGCTGCGGCTGGAGGGGGGCAGGAGCCTGCGGGGGGAGAGGGTGATGCGGGCACGGGGGGGCATAGAGCGTTCATACGCAGAGCACACGTAGGGCACACAGAGCATCCATAGAGCGTTCATACACAGAGCACACATAGGGCACACAGAGCATCCATAGAGCATTCATACACAGGGCACACGAGCATTCATACACAGAGCACACATAGGGCACACACAGCATCCATAGAGCGTTCATACGCAGAGCACACATAGGGCACACACAGCATCCATAGAGCGTTCATACACAGAGCACACATAGGGCACACACAGAGCATCCATAGAGCGTTCATACACAGAGCACACGTAGGGCACACACAGCATCCATAGAGCGTTCATACACAGGGCACACATAGGGCACACACAGAGCATCCATAGAGCGTTCATACGCAGAGCACACATAGGGCACACAGAGCATCCATAGAGCAATACACAGAGCACACATAGGGCACACACAGAGCATCCATAGAGCATTCATACACAGGGCACACGTAGGGCACACACAGCATCCATAGAGCGTTCATACACAGGGCACACGTAGGGCACACACAGAGCATCCATAGAGCGTTCATACACAGAGCACACATAGGGCACACAGAGCATCCATAGAGCGTTCATACACAGAGCACACATAGGGCACACGCAGCATCCATAGAGCATTCATACACAGAGCACACATAGGGCACACACAGAGCATCCATAGAGCATTCATACACAGGGCACACGTAGGGCACACACAGCATCCATAGAGCATTCATACACAGAGCACACATAGGGCACACACAGCATCCATAGAGCGTTCATACACAGAGCACACGTAGGGCACACACAGCATCCATAGAGCGTTCATACACAGGGCACACATAGGGCACACACAGAGCATCCATAGAGCGTTCATACGCAGAGCACACATAGGGCACACAGAGCATCCATAGAGCATTCATACACAGAGCACACGTAGGGCACACACAGCATCCATAGAGCGTTCATACACAGGGCACACGTAGGGCACACACGGCATCCATAGAGCATTCATACACAGAGCACACATAGGGCAACACAGCATCCATAGAGCGTTCATACACAGAGCAACACTAGGGCACACAGAGCATCCATAGAGCGTTCATACGCAGAGCACACATAGGGCACCACAGCATCCATAGAGCGTTCATACACAGAGCACACATAGGGCACACACAGAGCATCCATAGAGCATTCATACACAGAGCACACGTAGGCACACGCAGCATCCATAGAGCGTTCATACACAGAGCACACGTAGGGCCACACAGCATCCATAGAGCGTTCATACACAGAGCACACGTAGGGCACACGCAGCATCCATAGAGCGTTCATACACAGAGCACACATAGGCACACGGGCACGCGGCATCCATAGAGCGTTCATACACAGAGCACACGTAGGGCACACGCGGCATCCATAGAGCGTTCATACACAGAGCACACGTAGGGCACACACAGAGCATCCATAGAGCATTCATACACAGAGCACACATAGGGCACACACAGCATCCATAGAGCGTTCATACACAGAGCACACTAGGGCACACACAGCATCCATAGAGCGTTCATACACAGAGCACACGTAGGGCACACACAGAGCATCCATAGAGCGTTCATACACAGAGCACACGTAGGGCACACACAGCATCCATAGAGCGTCATACACAGAG
>JAESHU010000101.1:0-52043 GCA_017639245.1 Myiopsitta monachus | reverse complement strand
GTGCTCTGTGGGTGCTCTGTGGGTGCTCTGTGGATGCTCTGTGGATGCTCTATGGATGCTCAATGGATGCTCAATGGATGCTCAATGGATGCTCAGTGCGTGCTCTATGTGTGCTTTATGGCTGCTCGATGGATGCTCAATGGATGCTCAATGGATGCTCAATGGGTGCTCTATGTGTGCTCTATGGATGCTCCATGTGTGCTCTATAGATGCTCCATGTGTGCTCTGTGTGTGCTCTATGTGTGCTCTATGTGTGCTCTATGGATGCTCCATGTGCGCTCTGTGTGTGCCCTATGGATGCCCTATGGATGCTGTGTGCTCTATGTCTGCTCTATGTGTGCTGTATGTGTGCTCTATGGATGGATGCTCTATGGATGCTTGATGTGTGCTCTATGTGTGCTTTATGGATGCTCCATGTGTGCTCTGCGGATGCCCTATGGATGCTGTGCGCTCTATGTGTGCTCTATGGATGCTCTATGTGCGCTCTGTATGTGCCCTATGGATACCCTATGGATGCTGTGTGCTCTATGTCTGCTCTATGTGTGCTGTATGTGTGCTCTATGGATGGATGCTCTATGGATGCTCGATGTGTGCTCTATGTGTGCTTTATGGATGCTCTATGTGTGCTCTATGGATGCTCTATGTGCGCTCTATGGATGGATGCTCTATGGATGCTCTGTGTGTGCTCTATGTGTGCTTTATGGATGCTCTATGTGTGCTTTATGGATGCTCCATGTGTGCTCTGCGGATGCTCTATGGATGCTCTGTGTGTGCTCTATGTGTGCTCTATGGATGCTCTATGTGCGCTCTATGGATGGATGCTCTATGGATGCTCTGTGTGTGCTCTATTGATGCTCTGTGTGTTTTCTGTGTGCTCTATGGGTGCTCTATGGATGCTGTGTGTGCCGTATGTGTGCTCTATGGATGGATGCTCTGTGTGCTCCATGTGTGCTCTGTGTATGAACGCTCTATGGATGCTCTGTGTGTGCCCTACGTGTGCTCTGTGTATGAACGCTCTATGGATGCTGTGTGTGCCCTATGTGTGCTCTGTGTATGAACGCTCTATGGATGCTGTGTGTGCCCTACGTGTGCTCTGTGTATGAACGCTCTATGGATGCTGTGTGTGCCCTATGTGTGCTCTGTGTATGAACGCTCTATGGATGCTGTGTGTGCCCTACGTGTGCTCTGTGTATGAACGCTCTATGGATGCTCTGTGTGTGCCCTACGTGTGCTCTGTGTATGAACGCTCTATGGATGCTGTGTGTGCCCTATGTGTGCTCTGTGTATGAACGCTCTATGGATGCTCTGTGTGTGCCCTACGTGTGCTCTGTGTATGAACGCTCTATGGATGCTGCGTGTGCCCTACGTGTGCTCTGTGTATGAACGCTCTATGGATGCTGCGTGTGCCCTACGTGTGCTCTGTGTATGAACGCTCTATGGATGCTGCGTGTGCCCTACGTGTGCTCTGTGTATGAACGCTCTATGGATGCTCTGTGTGCCCTATGTGTGCTCTGTGTATGAATGCTCTATGGATGCTCTGTGTGTGCCCTACGTGTGCTCTGTGTATGAACGCTCTATGGATGCTCTGTGTGTGCCCTATGTGTGCCCTGTGTATGAACGCTCTATGGATGCTGTGTGTGCCCTATGTGTGCTCTGTGTATGAATGCTCTATGGATGCCGCGTGTGCCCTACGTGTGCTCTGTGTATGAATGCTCTATGGATGCTGTGTGTGCCCTATGTGTGCTCTGCGTATGAACGCTCTATGGATGCTCTGTGTGTGCCCTATGTGTGCCCTGTGTATGAACGCTCTATGGATGCTGTGTGTGCCCTACGTGTGCTCTGTGTATGAATGCTCTATGGATGCTCTGTGTGCCCTATGTGTGCTCTGCGTATGAACGCTCTATGGATGCTGCGTGTGCCCTATGTGTGCTCTGTGTATGAACGCTCTATGGATGCCGCGTGTGCCCTACGTGTGCTCTGTGTATGAACGCTCTATGGATGCCGCGTGTGCCCTATGTGTGCTCTGCGTATGAACGCTCTATGGATGCTGCGTGTGCCCTATGTGTGCTCTGTGTATGAACGCTCTATGGATGCTGCGTGTGCCCTACGTGTGCTCTGTGTATGAACGCTCTATGGATGCTCTGTGTGTGCCCTACGTGTGCTCTGTGTATGAACGCTCTATGGATGCTGTGTGTGCCCTATGTGTGCTCTGTGTATGAATGCTCTATGGATGCCGCGTGTGCCCTACGTGTGCCCTGTGTATGAACGCTCTATGGATGCTGTGTGTGCCCTACGTGTGCTCTGTGTATGAATGCTCTATGGATGCTCTGTGTGCCCTATGTGTGCTCTGCGTATGAACGCTCTATGGATGCTCTGTGTGTGCCCTATGTGTGCTCTGTGTATGAATGCTCGTGTGCCCTGTGTATGAACGCTCTATGGATGCTGTGTGTGCCCTACGTGTGCCCTGTGTATGAATGCTCTATGGATGCTCTGTGTGCCCTATGTGTGCTCTGCGTATGAACGCTCTATGGATGCTGTGTGTGCCCTACGTGTGCTCTGTGTATGAACGCTCTATGGATGCCGCGTGTGCCCTATGTGTGCCCTGTGTATGAACGCTCTATGGATGCTGTGTGTGCCCTACGTGTGCCCTGTGTATGAATGCTCTATGGATGCTCTGTGTGCCCTATGTGTGCTCTGTGTATGAACGCTCTATGGATGCTCTGTGTGCCCTATGTGTGCTCTGTGTATGAACGCTCTATGGATGCTCTGTGTGCCCTACGTGTGCTCTGCGTATGAACGCTCTATGCCCCCCCGTGCCCGCATCACCCTCTCCCCCCGCAGGCTCCTGCCCCCCTCCAGCCGCAGCTTCACGCTGCGGGACCTGGCCGCGGGCCGCGAGTATGAGCTGTGCGTGGCGGCGCTGCAGGGCGCGGGGGGCCCGGCCCCGCCCGTCACCCACCCCTTGGGCTGCGTCCGCTTCAGCACGGCCCCGGCGGGCTCCGCCTCCCCGCCGGGCTGCGCCGCGCTGCCCCGGGCGCACTTCCTGGGGGGCACCGTCATCATCGTCATCGGCGCCGCCATCGCCGCCTCGGTGCTGCTCTTCATCCTCATCCTCACGGCGCGCTACAAAGCGGCCGCGGCTTCGCGGCGCCTCCCCGCCGTCACCAGCGTCTGCTCCCAAACCAACGGCGCGCATCGGAGCCCGGACCCGGAGCCCGCGGCCCCGGAGCCGCCCGCGGTGGCGGTGCCCGTCGGGGCGCCCCTGGCAATGGGCTCGGGCAGCCACAGCTTCCCGCGGCGCTCCCGGACTCGACGCCACGGATCCCTCCCGCGCCTGGACCAGGGCGGGGATGCGGCGCCCGCGCTGCGCCCGAGCTTCGGCAGCACCCATTGGATGCTGGAGAGCACCGTGTGAGGGGATGCGGGGGGGGGGGGGGGAGGAATGGGGCCGCCCTCGGGTGCTCCGACCGAGCCTTGGGTGCTGGAGCCCACCCGTAGGCGCTCCCACCGGATCTCGGGTGCTCCTGGGTGCCTGAGCGTGCCCTTGGGCTCCTGAACGCAGCTCGGGTGCTCCCGCGGACCTTTGCGTGCTCCTGCAAAGCACCCATGGGTGCTCCTGGCTCCCTGAACCCACCCTTGGGCGCTCAAGTGAAACCTTGGGTGCTCCTAGGTACCTTTGGGTGCTCGAGCACCCTCAGATGCTCCTGCGGTCTTAAACCCACCCCTTGGGGGTCTTCAGTGCACCTTTGGGTGCCTGAGCCCCCCCCTCCCCAGGACTTCGCTGCACCCATGGGTGCTGGTGGGTGCCAGGCACCCCAACATGCGTGTGGGCGCCGCGACACGTGTGTGCGTGCCCCTAACACGTGTGTGTGGGACCTCAACAGGGGATCCAGGCCCTGGGACTCTCGCGTGCCCTGAACATGTGTGTGCCCCTCTGACATGAGTGTGGCCCCCCCCAGCACATGTGTGGGGCTTCCCTCCATGGCACTGCCACGCTCCCTGACCATACGTGGCACACGTGCGTGCCCCAACATGCGTGTCTGCACCCCCAACACGCGTGTGTGCCCCCAACATGCGGTGCCTTTGGCCTTTGGGGGTCCTGCACACGCCACTGACATGTCTGCACAGATGACACGAGACCCGCAGCCCCCCCCAAACCCAACCCCCATTGGGGGGTCCCGGGGGGGTCCCCGGGTGTCCCCCCCCCATGTCCCCTTGTCCCCCTCCCCCGGGGGCTCCCATCTGGCTGGTCTGGATCCCCCCCCAGCCCCATTTCCCCTCCCCCTTTTGTCCTTTGACCCCCCCAAACCCAGTCCCCCCCAGCCGCCCCCCCCCCCCGGGCCCCCTCCGTGTTGAACACAAGTTTTTACATTAAAAACCTGTGGCCCCCCCCCCCCCCCCCGGATTAAACCTTTTGTGTGCAAAAAGTGGGGGAGCTGCTCTCTCTGTGGGGGTGCCATAGCTGGGGGGCAGTTAAACTGGGGGGAGGGTCCCCTCTATCTGATACGAGGAGCGCAGGGAGGGAGTGCTCAACCTCATACAAGCCCGCAGAGAATCGCATCTCCGCCCCCACCCCCGAAGCGGCCTCATGCAAATGAGGTCATTAACATGCAAATGAATTTGTTGAGGCCACCAATGAGGGGGTGAGATGGCCGCCGAGGGGAGGAGTTATGCTAATGAGGGAAAGGTTAGTGACAGCCCTGTTACCAGATGACGACCGGTGATGGGGGGGGGTTGGTAGGAAATAGGTGCGCTGATATGCAAATGAGGGGGCGGAGCTTGGGAGCGAGAAACCCTTTGGCCTCTGTTAATTACCTCCCCAGGCTAATTACCCCTCCCAGGACAATGGCCCCCCTCCCTTGCTGCATTATGCCCTTCCAATTGCTACACCGATCCCTTGACTAATTACCCCCGTGGGGCTCATTACCCCCCTTCTTGGCTTTATTCCCCCATCCCCTTAACTAATCACCCCCTTCCCGACCTAATTACCCCGTCATTTACATAAACCCCCTCCTCCCCCCCACCCCTGCCCCCCTTCTATACCTCAGTTTCCCTAAGGCCAAATCCAAGGTGAGGGGCAGGTGTGGGGGGGTCACATCTGGTCCCTTCCCATGGGACTGAGTGCACATTGGGTGGGGGGTGGGGGGTGGTGCCACACCTCCAGGGCCCTTCCCATACCATTGGGTGGACATGGGGGCGGTGACATTCCACCTGCTCCCTTCCCACGCGTGGTGGCCCCACACGTGTGCCCATTCCCATGGGTGTTGAGGCCCCCCCCCTCACCGTGACCTTGCCCGTGGCTATATCTGCGGCGCCGGCGCGCCGGTGCCGGCTCGCGGTGGCGATGGCGACGCTGTTGGTGACAGTGCTGGTGGTGCTGGTGACTGCGGCCACGGGGCAGTGCCCGGCTGCGGCCGACCTGCAGGCAGCCGACGGCACCCGCATCTGCGCCCTGCTCTACACCAAAGACAGCGCCTACTACGACAACTGCTGCGGCGGCAAAGCCCTGGTGGTGGACCCCGGCTCCGACGTGCCCTACATGCCCCTGGGCTACTCGGGGCACATCTCCTCGCTGGTGGTGGGCACCCAATGCCAGCTGACCGTGTGGTCCCGCAGTGCCAAGAAGGGCAATACCCATGTGTTTGAGGCCGGCGCAGTGCCGCGGCTGCGGGAGGTGAAACAGGGAATCGTCAGCAACTGGGATAACGCCATCAAGTCCTACTACTGCACGTGCCAGTGAGGAGTGAGCGTGGGGCGGGGCCAGCACTGGGCAGCAGGGGGCAACCCGAGGCAGCAAAGGCCAAGCGAAGTCAATGACGAGCAACCCAAGGCAGTGAAGGGCAACCCAAGTCAACGCAGGTCAACTCAAGTCAACAGAGATCAACATAACTCAATCCAGGCTAATACAAGTTGATGAAGGGCAACTCAAGTCAACATGGGCCTCTGCGAGTCACCACAGGTCAACCCAAGTCAAGCCAAGTTAATGCAAGTCAACAGAGACCAACACAATTCAATCTGGGCTAATACAAGTTGATGAAGGGCAACTCAAGTCAACACAGGCCTCTGCGAGTCAACACACGGCAACCCAAGTCACTCTGGGCTCTGTGAGTCAACGTAGGCCAAGCTAATACAGGTCAAGGCAAGGCAACGTGAGTCAACCTCAGCCAAGCCAAGTCAATCTGAGGCAATGTGGGTTGAGACATGCCAACAGTCACCGCGAGCCCCTTGGGTCGATGGACGTTGGCCAACGTGTGCTGACATGGGCTGACACGCATTGACATGTGCTGACACGCGTTGACGTGGCACTGCCACTCCGCCTCCGCCCGCCCCAACCTCAACCAATAAAAGAACTCCAGCAGCTCCTGCCTCCCCAGTGCCTTACTGGGAGTTGGGGGGTGGGAACTGGGGTGCCCCGTCACCCCCCGCGGTGTGACATGCGTCCTTCAGCTCCGCACATGCATGTGAGCCAACACGTGTGTGCCCAAACACGCGTGTCCATCCCGCTAAAGAAGGCACTCGCCACAGCACTGTCTCCAAAAGGACATGTGGAATCTTGGGGGGGGCCCCCAAAACCGCGGCGCTACAAAACGACAATATAAATAGCTTTAAAAAACAAAATGGGGGGGAACCCCACCCCAACCCCCCCCCAAGAACCAGGTCTGGGGTTAGGGGAACCCCACGATCCATGGTTGGGGTGGGGGAACCCCAAGAGCCATGGTTGGGGTGAGGGAACGCCCAACCCCACATCTGGGGTGGGGGTCCTCCTGAATCAGTAGTGTGGCCATAGGGTTGGAGTTTGGGGGTGTCCCACCCCACTTTGGAGACACCACAGAGGTGGATGTGGAATAAAAAAGGGGGCTTGAGAAGAAGAAGGAAGTGAGGGGCCTCCACCAAATGGCTCCCCAAGGCTGAGGAGGCCCCCCCGGCCCCCCCAAAGCTGCGGTGGGGCTGCTCACAGCGGCCTTGCCCCCTCCCTCAGCAGTACGTGTGTTTCGGGGGCCACCACGCGGCGTCCCAGCACGCTGAGGATGAGGATGGCGGCGGTGGTGGCCTCACCGCAGGCGGTTCTGGCGCATAAGGGGGACGATGGCCGAGGGGGGCCCTGCCTTGCCCAGGAACGGGTGCTTCAGCAGCTCAGTGGCCGTGGCGCGGTGGCCCGGGTCCCGCACCAGCATGCGGTCCAGGAAGCCTTTGAGGGATGGAGAAACCTAAGGACAAGGTGAAGAGGTGGTCAGCAGCACCCCAGAAGACCATGGGAAGCCCCTTTGAGGGGTGTCCCCCCCATTAACCTTATGGATGTTCTTAAGCTTGGGGGCAGGTTGTCCCGGATCATCTTCATGGCCTTGAGGGGTGGCTCATTGAAGTAAGGTGGCTCCCCATCAACCATCTCGATGACCATCACGCCCAAGGACCAGATGTCCACCTGTAGAGTGGGGGGGGACAACATGAGGACAAAGTGGGGTTAATGTGGGGGTGAGGACCCCCCCGAGCCACCCTGAGCCCCCCCAAGGCCACCTCTGGTCCATAGGGGAGGCGGGAGATGAGCTCTGGTGCCATCCAATAGGGTGTCCCCACCAGGGACTTGCGGCGCGGCACCTCCTTGTTCACTTGGGCACAGAAGCCAAAGTCGGAGAGTTTCACCTGGGAATGGGGTGGGAAGTAGGACGTGAGGCTGGGGGGGGGGCACCACCAGAGCCTGGGGTGCTGGGGGGGGCCCTGCTCACCCGCCCGTCGTGGGTCAGGAGGATGGAGTCGCTCTTGATGTCGCGGTGGATGACTCCTTGGGCATGGAGCACAGAGAGGGCCTTCAAGACGGC
The DNA here is from genome assembly GCA_017639245.1 of Myiopsitta monachus. Taxonomy (NCBI): domain Eukaryota; kingdom Metazoa; phylum Chordata; class Aves; order Psittaciformes; family Psittacidae; genus Myiopsitta; species Myiopsitta monachus. Next base: position 44,226 of record JAESHU010000101.1, on the reverse strand, counting down.
CAAGCAAACGGCAGCAATCTGCTCCTCGCTCATCCTGCGCCATGGAGGTTGGAGAGGATGAGCAACGGCACGGGGTGGGGAAGAGGGAAGGCTGTGGTGAACAGGGTGGGAGAGGAGGAAGAGCTGGTGGGTGCTTTGTAGACAAGGATGGGGCTGGGGGCTTCAGGTCGGAAGGAACCTTCCAGGGCAGGAAGGGAGAGGGAAGTGGGATGAAACCCTGGGAGGTGGGATGGGGCTCGGGGTGAGCAGGTCCTGCGGCTGTACCTGGTGTGGGTGACGATGTCGGTCAGGGCGCCGCCTTCCAAGAACTCCATCACCACCCAGAGCTCGTCGCCCACCAAGTAGCTGTTGTACATCTCCACCACGTTCTCGTGCTGGTAGTCCCTCATGATCACCACCTGCACAGGCAGCCCCAAACCCACGCTTGGGTGCCCACGCGGACCCATGGGTGTTCTTGGGTTCCTGAACACAACCTTGGGTGCCCACGTGGACCCCTGGGTGCTCTTGAGTGGCTTAAGTGCACCCTTGGGTGTTTGAAGCCACCCTGGGTCCCTGAATGCACCCCTGAGTGCTCCTGGGGGTCTTGGATGTCCAAGGCCACCCTTAGGTGCTCTTGGGTTCCTGAACACAACCTTGGGCGCTCATGCAAACCCTTGGGTGCTCTTGAGTGCCTCAAGGGCATCTTGGGTGTTTGAAGCCACCCTGGGTGCCTGACTGCACCCCTGAGTGCTCCTGGGCGCCCTGGATGCCCAAGGCCCCCCTCGGGCGCTCACCTCGTTGAAGAGCAGCTCGCGCCGCTGCTGCTTGCGCAGGTCCATCTTCTTGACGGCCACCAGCTTGCCCGAGCTGCGCACGGTGGCGATGCAGACCACGCCGGTGGAGCCCTCCCCGATCTTGATGAAGTTGTCCAGGTAGGTGCGAGGGTCCCCGGGGTCCACCACCATCTGCAGCGCCGCCCGGAACTGCTCGTGGGACACCCGCTGGGGCTCCCGCTGCGGTGCCCCCCCCGCTGGGGGGGCCGGAGCTGGTGCGGGGCCCGAGGGGGGCTGGCGGGCCAGCTGGGGCTCAGAGGCGTGGGGGGTGAGGAGGGGATGGGGGGGGGGCTCCTGGGTGGAGCGGGCGGGAGCTCGGGAGGCGCCAGCGGGGCCGTTGGAGGCCAGGTCCTGCGCTCGGCCTGGGCGATGCTCGGCCTGGGGATGGAGAAGGTGTCAGGAACCGCCAGCAACGGGGGCGCAGGGCTGGCCCGAGAAGCAAGTGGGGGGAAGAGGGTGGGAAGGAGGGAGGAAGAGGAGGAGGAGCGGTTGGATGCTGGGGAGACAAGGATGGGGGGTGCCTTCAGCCCATGCTGGCCACAGGTTGGGAAAGACCTTCAAGGAGGGGACAAGGAAGAAAACTTCCAACTGGAAGAGTCGGATGAGATACTGGGGGAAGGTCTTCACTTCGAAGGCGGTGGGACGCTGGGATGGGCTGATGGGGAAGATCTGGATGCTCCATCACTGGCAGTGCTCAAAGCCAGGCTGGAGCAACCTGCTCCATGGAAGGGGTCCCTGGGGGCTGGAACTGGAGGAGCTTTATCTTGGACCCGCTCCAGCACCAAAACATCTCCATCAGGGACCCTCATCCCATTGATCCAGATCCCCCTGTAGAGCTTCTGCCCCTCTGGCAGCTCAAGGCTCCCACCCAACCTGTCTCATCCAGAGAACCATGGGATAGTTCGACTTGAAAAGGACCTTAAACCTCATCCAATTCCAAGCCCTGGCTCCCAAACCCAACCCCTGAGGACCAGCACTCGTCACCGATCTCCACTTGGCCATGAAGCTGTTGCCCACAATTCTTTGGAGTACCACCATCCAGCCAAGCCCTATCCTTGGAGCCAAATCCTGCCTCTGCCACCAAAAGTCCAGGTAGATCCTCAATGAAGGCACTCAAGCAGATGAAGCCCAGCACCCTGGAGAACCGCTCTTAATGGGTTTAAGGTAGGAAGAGGAGGAAGAGCAGTTGCTTGAGGAGAAGGAAGAGCAGCCCCTTGGGCAGGAGGACCACGTTACCTGCGGGCCGGGCTCAGTCTCAGCCCGGGGGTAGGTGTTGAAGGCCCGCCCGGTCTGTTGAGCCGTTTTCATCACCCCTTCCGAGATGGGAATGTTGGGAGTGCGGATATTGGGCCCAGAGAGTGGGCGCTTGTCCCGAGGGGATGGGGGGCTGCTCCCACCAGCACCCAACGTGGACTTGGGTCGCTTCTCAACGCCTTTGGGGCCCTCCCGCCGCAGCACCCACTCCTGCTTGGAGTCCCTCTCCAGGGGGGCTTTGGCATAGTCGGGAGGCGGGCGGCTGCCAGGAGCGGCTTTGGGAGCGGGGCACGGGTGAGGCTGGTGCTGGCCATGGTGCTCCTCCTTGTCCTGAGCTCTCTCCTTGCCCTGTTCTACCTCATTCCCGGCCCCGGGGCGGCTCTTCCTGCTCCTGCCGGCATCTTCTTGGGCTGGAGCTGAGGCTGGGCCTTGGAGAGGCCGTTCTCCTGGTGGAGCGGGTGGCGGCGGGGCAGGAAGGGGGGCTGTCCCTGCGCAGGGAATTGGAACGGGACACGGACATGTTCTCAAACTCATCCAGGAGCCAGGTCAAGGAGCCGTCCTTGGAGGCTTTGCTGCCCCGGACGATGGTCTTGGAGGAGGACGAGGGACGGGAATGACGGCGACGGACACAAAGGAAACAAAAAACGGGGAAGAAAAGAAAAATGAAGAATGCCAATGGAATGTTGGGATGGGGACATGGATCACACGGAGGGCTCACGGGGAGGGGGAGACGCTGGGGCCACCACTACGGGGATGAACCCCAGCAAAGCTCCTGCCCTGGGTGCTGGTGGAGGAGGATGGAGGTGGGGACCAAGGGTGTGATCCCAGCTCTTGGAAAGGGATCTGAGAGGCAGAGAGAAGTGAGGAGCAAACCCATTGCCAAAGATGGAAGAGGAAGAGGAAGAGGAGGAGGAGGAAGAGGCCTTCCCATGCGCTGATCCCCCTCCTCTTCCTCCTCCCACCAAGGCCTCTCACAGGGGTGAAGGTGGGAAAGAGCTGGTGGCCAACAAAGCAACATGAGGGTGCCGAAGGACACATGGGGATGGGGATGAGATGGGAAGGGGTAGCTGTGGCTGTGCCGGTGCTTTCCTGCTGGCCACTGGGATTTTTCCAGCTGTTGGGAGAAGTTTCCACTCCCGCACGCACGGAGCAGGGAATGGGTTGGATGTGCCCGCTGGAGACCAACCTGCTCATGACACCCAAGGAGCAGACGAGGAGCCAACCCCCCCCCACTTTGGCCTTGCAGCCTTCCCAAAGAGGCGCGGTGGTGGAGCGAGGCAGCTCCCTACCTTCTGGGAAGCGTGCTGGATGGTGGTGATGCAGATGGGATCCACCAGGGGCTTGGGGCGCTTGGCTGACTCCTCGATGAGGCCCTGCCATTGCCGGGGCAGCCCCGTGAACTTCTGCTCGTGCTGGTCGTAGCCGGTGTGGACGCGGTGCTCGAAGTTGGAGGGAGCCGAGATCTCCAAGCGCTTCTTCTTCTTGCTGAACATGGCGAGGACCTGGAGGAGAAGGAATCATGGACCCATGGAATGGGCTGGCTTGGGAATGAGCGGGAGCCCACCCAGGGATCAGGCCACAGGCTGCCAGAGGCCGGGCTGCTCCGAGCTCCAGCCAAACCTTCTCCATTCAGCCACCACCCGCAGGGAGGGATTCCCTCCCGTTATCCCATCCAACCCTTCCCGTTGGAAGCTGCTGTTCCTCATCCCATCCCTACAGGCGCCTGGAGAAGCCCCTCTCCGAGCTCTCGAGCTGCTCCAAGGACTTCTGGAACCTTCTCCAGCCCCTCTGCACCCATGGCCCAGGGCGGATCCGGCGCTGGTTTTCCTGCTGTAAACACCCACAGCCGGGACAATGGGACTTGTTTATCCCATGGAAGCACCGGCTGGATCCTGCCCCGCCGGAGCGTTGGGAACCCCCCCTTGAACCAACAGTTCCAGAGCAGGGGAAGTGAACTGTTTCAGGAGCTGCAGATGAGGCCACTGCGCCCAGGGTGAGGAACCAGCCTTTGTGTGCGGGGCATATTCCATGGGGGATGAGGTCGCAGCTCCCGGACACTGGCATGAGCCAAGGGGAGGGATTCAGTGCCCCAAAGCAGCTGCATGTCCTGAAATCCTGGGTTTCCAGCCCAGCATCCCGGGATGCTGCAATCCTGCTGGGGATTTGCCCCCTTTTCCCGGCCTTTGGGTGGCACTGGGCTGTTTCATTCCATTTTCAGTCTCCTTCCGACAGGTTTCCCGGTGGAAAACTCAACAGCTCCCGACACAGTTCCCTTTCTCCATGCAGGAAATCCCTGCAGGGCCCAAAACCAGGTTGGAGCAACCTACTCCAGCGGAAGGTGTCTCTGTGGGATGGAGCTGCAGGAGCTTAAAGGTCCCTCCCAACCCAAAGCATTCCATGACTCCATGAAATCCTAAACCCAGGGCTGTGCGTGTGGATGTGCAGCCAATGGGTTCACGGGATTCCTCAGCTTGGGATGGTGGGAAGGAGCTCTGGAAATGGGATGGAGCTCAGGATGGTGGGATGAGCTCAGGATGGTGGGATGGAGCTCAGGATGGTGGGATGGAGCTCGGGATGGCGGGATGAGCTCGGGATGGCGGGATGAGCTCGGGATGGCGGGACAGAGCTCGGGATGGCGGGACAGAGCTCTGGAAGTGGGATGAACTCAGGATGGTGGGATGAGCTCAGGACGGTGGGACGAGGCTCTGCAGCAGCAAGAAGGGGTTAAGGAGCAGCCAGGATCTCCCCGGGTTGCTCCCTCCTGGCCAGGCACATTCCAGCTCCTTTATCTCATGCCTGCCATTATCCAGCTCTGGAGCAAACAGGATCCTTCCCAGCACTCCCCATTCCAGGGATCTCCTTCCCCCCCCCCCCCCCCCCCCCAGCTGGGAAGCACTGGGAAGCCCTTTACCCCACTGCCAAAGGACTATCCCTCTTTCCAGCCCCCCCCCCCCCCCCCCCAGCACTGGGATACGATCCCAAGTTGTTCGGGATCCACATCCCAGATCCCCAGCTCCCTCCAGATCCCAACAAGCCCACATGGAAACATGGAATCGCCGTTTTCCAGGACCCTGTTACATGGGGAGGTCGGGAATGAGTTGGGAATGGGTCAGGAATGGGTGGAGGGAAGGAAAATCCCAGAGGAGGCGGGGAGGGGTTAAAGAGGAAGCTGGAAGCAGGAATAGAACGGACTTGAGGCGGGAACCAATGAGGCAGCAGAGGCAGGAACAAAGCAGCCTCCGGGAGGCTGGAAACCAGGAACAAGGAAGGAAGGAGAGAGAAAGGCAGGGAAGAGCTGGGAGAAGCCAGCCCCGCTGCCCAAGGGGCTACAGGAAACCTGGAGCAGGGCTTCACGGGATGGGACGAGGAGGAACGGCTCCAATGGGAAGCCTGGGAGGAAATTCCTCCCTCCGAGGGTGGTGGGACACTGGGATGAATGGAAGAGGTTTGGATGCCCCATCCCTGGCAGCGCCCAAAGCCAGGTTGGAACAACCCGCTTCATGGAAGGTACTCCTGTGGGTTGGAAGCGGAGGGACTTTAAGGTCCTTCCACCCCATTCCATGCCTCTATGCTCCTATCCCAAAAGCACAGACTCAGCCCCCACATCCCCTTTGGTTTGGTAATCGCCTCCTCAGCCCTTCCGAGCTCCCCTGTTCCCGAGGGCTGGAAGCCTGGAAGGAGGCTCCCTGGGCGCCGCGCTGGTTGGACTGGCCCGGCCGGCTCTGCACAGCCCAGCCTTGGGAGAGGCAGCCGCAAAGGGGAGCTCCAGGAACTGGGAATGGGGGCTGGAGGAGGCGCAGCAGGAGCAGGGAGCATTGGTGCCGGGTTATCCCTGTGCAATCCTGCAATTCAAAGCATGCGGAGCGCTAAGGAACCCCTGCAAAGGGGCCTCGGTGGCTTTGATCCTCTTGTCCCAAAGGAAAACTTCCGGGAATTGGGACTTCAGAGCTTCGGCTTGGCAGCAGGGTAACCCTGAGGGGCAATTGGGTTCATGCCGTAGGATCCTGCCTCTTCCCAGCCCTGTGCCTTGGGGAATCAGCTCCCACCTCCCTCCAGAGAAGAATTCCAGCTTCTCCAAGGTGACCAAGAGCTCCGGGGTCCTCAGAGCGGCCGGCAGGAAAGGATCCAAATCCCTTGTGCAGGAAGCGAGAGGAGGAATCCACAATGGAGGTGATGGGAGCTTCCCATCTATGGCGAGGTTCCATGGAATGCCAGACAGGCTTGGGATAGAAAGGACCTTAAAGCTCATGTGAAGCCATGGGCAGGACCAGCTTCCATAGAGCAGGTTGCTCCAAGCTGCCCTTGGGCATTCCTGGGATGGGGCATCCAAACCTTCTCCATTCAACCCAATGCCCCCCCCATCCTCATAGGGAAGAGTTTCTTCCCAAGATCCCATCCTCATCCTCACCAGAGCCGGCAGAATTCCCCTCGGAAGCCCCTGGATCCGGCAGCGAGTCCTTTGCCTTCACTTAGATCCTTTCTGGCTTTTCCCGGTTATTCCCAAAGCTGAGGGTGCCCTGAGGACCCCCATTCCCTGCTATGGATGATGCCAAAAGCAGAATCCCTGCAGCCCCCTCCCTCCTTGAGGCCAAACTCAAGGGGATACAGGGAAAACCTAACTGAGGAACGAATCCCACTCTTCCCGATGAGTCGAGAGGGTAAAGCCCCATTTACAGCCCCCAATTCCAGCGGGTTACGAGCACGAGTAAATGGGGCTGCCCGCATTCCCATGCTGCAGCAGTGGGAGGAAGCCTCCCAGAGCCCCATATCCCCGGTTTTCCACCCTCCTGAGGGTGGGGAAGAGCCTCATCCCCGCTCCAACATGGAAAGATCCCACGGAACACATGGGATAAGGACCTCCAGAGCCACAGGGCTCCTCCAGGCGGAGGCTTCACCGCCGTTTCCTACCTGTGGAGAAGGGGACGCTCTTCCCAACTCAACGCAGCATCGCGGGGTCCCCTGGGGAAGACGCTGCAGGAACACAAGGCGATTCCATAAAGGAATTCCATAAGGGAAACCCCAACAGCCCACAACCGGGACTCGCTGACGGCCGTTCCCCGCTCCCCCCTCACCGCGGGCCCGGCGCTGCCGCTGCCCCCCCACGCAGCTCACTCGGCCGCCGCCATCTTGCGATCGAGCCACATCCGGGCAACCCGCCCTGCCCGCGTTGCCCTGGCGACAAGCACCGCCCCCCGCGGGAGCGGGGATTGGCAGAGGGGGTGCGGGCGCGGAAGGCGATTGGCGGAGAGGGGAAGGAGAAGGGCGGGGCATCGCTGCGGGGCTGAAGGCGGGGATTAAAGGCTGAGCAGCCAATCACAGAGAGGAAAGCGGGAGATTGGCGTCTGTACTGGCCAATCAGAGCGCGGAGCGGCTGAAGGGGGCGCAGTAAGATGGCGGTGCTCTGAGGTGAGGGCGGCTCTGCCGCCGGTCCCCGCTGCGAGGCCGCCCCGGGTCGGCGCTCACCGCCCGCTTCCCCCCCCGCAGGCCCCGCCGGTCCCCGCTCACCGCCCGCTTCCCCCCCCGCAGGCCCCGCCGGTGCCCGCCCGAATGATGCCGCTCCGCGCTCTGCTGAGGGCCGCGGCCTCGCTGCGCGGCTTTCGTGCGTATCCCGCCTCCCCGGCCCCTCCCCGGCGGTCCCGCAACGTCTGAGCCCGCTCTCCTCCGCAGCCGCTGCCGGGGTTCCGCAGCCCGCCGCCGGTATGGCCACGCTGAACCAGATGCACCGGCAAGGCCGACCCAGGCCGCCTCCTCCGAAGCCGGGCGCCACGTTCGGGAGGCCGCAGATCAAGGGGGTGGTGATCAAGAACCTGATCCGAAAGCCCAAGAAACCCAACTCGGCGAACCGCAAATGCGTCCGGGTGAGGCTGAGCAACGGCAAAGAGGTGGTGTGCTTTGTCCCCGGCGAGGGCCACAACCTGCAGGAGCACCACGTCGTGCTGGTGCAGGGCGGGCCGCACGCAGGACCTGCCCGGCGTGAAGCTCACCATCGTGCGTGGCAAGTACGACTGCGCCCACGTGCAGAAGAAGAAGTGAGAAGGAACGGAAGGGGATGGGGATGGAGCCCGAAGTGCCCGGGAGAGGGCCCCCAGGGGATGGAGGGAGAGCGCCTCCATTAAAGGTTGTTGTGTGGATGTGGATGTGGACTGCTGCTGAGAGGGCCTGGGGTGATGAAGGGGGTATGGGAAGGGGACTGAGGGCACTGGGGAGGACATGGGGGGTACTAGGGGGCACTGGGAGCGACATGGAGGGTAACGGGGGGAACATGGAAGGTAATGGGGAGGACATGGGAAGAAGACTGAGGCACTGGGAAGGACATGGAGGGTGATGGGAGGGACACGGGAAGGGGACTGAGAGCATTGGGAGGGCCATGGAGGGTAATGGGTGGCACTGGAAGGGCGCTGGGAGAAGGGCGCCCAGGGCCGGTAGGGGTCGCGCTGGGAGCATGTGGGGGGCGTGGCCAAGCCTTGCCCCGCCCCTTCCGGCAGATGACGCGAGCCAGAGATCCAAGATGGCGGCGCCCAGGGCGCTGGCTGCAGTGCGGCGGGCGGCGAGGCGGGGTGGCGCGGTGTGGGGGGGGGCGGCGGTCCCGGTGCTCCCGGTATCCCCGGTGGTCCCGGGGGGCCGAGCCCGGTGCGGAGCCGCCTGTACGAGCACGTCCGCGAGGGCCGGAGCGCGCGGCCGCAGCTGGAGGTGTCGGCGCTGAGCGAGGGAGAGCTGGAGCGCCGGCAGGGGGCGCTGCGGGGCCGCGACCTGCGCGAGATCGTGAGCGGGGCGGGGCCTCCGAGAGGGAGGGGCGGGGCTTAGGGGGAGGAGGCGTGGTCTGACCGAAGGGGCGTGGCTACTGCGTTCTCCGCCCACAGGTGCTGACGTGGACCCGGCTCCGGGACGTTCGCGCCGCCATCGCCCGGCTGGAGGAGGAGAAGGGACGCGTGGCGCGGGGGGTGCGGGCCCTGCTGGTGAGAGGCGGCAGCCCCATAGGGAGCCCCGTGGTGCCCCATAGAGAGCCATAGAGCCGCATAGTGAGCCCCATAGTGCCCATAGAGAGCCATAGAGCCCCATAGTGAGCCCCATAGTGAACCCCGTAGTGCTCATAGAGAGCTACAGAGGCCATAGAGCCCCATAGTGCCCATAGAGCCCCGTAGCGAACCCCATAGTGCTCGTAGAGCCCATAGACGGCTGTAGAGCCCATAGAGAGCCATGGAGCCCCACAGAGCCCATAGAGCCCCATAGTGAGCCCTGTAGTGCCCCACAGTGAGCCCCACAGCACCCCATAGTGCCCCACAGCGCTCCGCATCCACCCCACCGCACCCCATAGCACCACACAGCACCTCCCCGGGGAGCCCCCCACCCCTATTTCACCTCTTCTCTCCCTCCACAGGCAGCCCACGACAAGCAGGCAGTGGAAGCGGTAGGACACAGCCCGGGGGGGTCCCTGCTCCCAGCTGGGGGGTGCAGGCGGGCTGCGGGGGGGCTTTATGCCCCCATTTTCCCCCCCAGCACCGTGTTCCCCCCCCCCAGCTTCCCGCCTATGGGGCCCTCCGGGCCCGCGGGCGCCAGATCCGGCAGGAGCTGCAGGAGCTGCTGGCCCAGGAGGCCTCCCTGGATGAGAGCTTCTACCTGCGGGCCCTGCAGCTCCCCAACAGCACCCACCCCGAGGTGGTGAGTGCGGAGGGGGGGGACGACACTCTGTGGTGGTGTCATCCCCGCCCCCGACACCCTCTGTGCCCCTCTGAACCAGCCCATCGGGGACGAGAGCCAGGCCCGAGTGCTGGAGGTGGTGGGGGAGAAGCCAGGTAAGGGGGGGGGGAGGGGGGGGGGGGGCAAAGGAGAGCCTATGGGGGGTGATGAAGGCTCCTCCTCTTCCCATGTCCACCAGTGTTTGACTTCAAGCCGAAGGGGCACTTGGAGCTGGGCGAGGGGCTGGACATCATCCGGCAACGGTGAGCACTGGCACATGCCTGGCACACGTGTGACACACCCCTGGCACACACCTGGCACACGTGTGACACACGCCTGGCACACGTGTGACACACCCCTGGCACACACCTGGCACACGTGTGACACACTCCTGGCACACGCCTGGCACACGTGTGACACACCCCTGGCACACGCCTGGCAAACGTGCGACCCGTGCCTGGCCCATGTCTGGCACACGTGTGACCCAGGCCTGGCACACGTGTGACCCAGGCCTGGCACGCGTGTGACACATGTCTGGCACACATGTGACACACCCCTGGCACACGCCTGGCAAACGTGTGACCCGTGCCTGGTCCACGTGTGACCCATGCCTGGCCCATGCCTGGCACACGTGTGACACACGCCTGGCACACGTGTGACACACGCCTGGCACATGCCTGGCAAATGTGTGACCCGTGCCTGGCCCATGGCTGGCCCACGTGTGACCCATGCCTGGCCCATGCCTGTCACACGTGTGACACACACCTGGCACACGCCTGGCACATGTGTCACTCATGCCTGGCACACTCCTGGCACACGCGTGTGCGCAGGCTCTGACGCATGTGTTTTGCAGGCGCCTCTCGCACGTCTCCGGCCATCGCTCCTATTACCTGTGCGGGGCCGCGGCGCTGCTGGAGCACGCCCTGGTGCGCTTCGCCATGGCCAAGCTGCTCAGCAAGGTCAGGATGGGGCCCACAGGGCTCGGGGGGCGGGGGCCCTCCAGGCTTTGGGGTTCCCACACACCCCTTATCTCCCCCCAGGGCTTCCTTCCTATGACAGTCCCGGACCTCCTGCGCGGCGCTGTCTTTGTGAGTGCCCCCCCATATCCCCCCCCATATCCCACCCCGTGTGGGTGTCGTGTCCCCCCCCCCCGGGACCCCCCCAAACCCCTCCGGTTGCAGGAGGGCTGCGGGATGCAGCTGCATCTCAGCCCCTCGCCCGTCTACGCCATCGACCCCGCGCGCTTCGAGGACCTGAGTCTGGCCGGGACAGCTGAGGTTGGCATCGCCGGTGAGCGGGGGGGCCCCGGGGGGGGGCTGGGGGTGCCGGGGGTTAATGGGGGCCCCAATTGATCCCACTGATCCTTCTGCTGCAGGGTACTTCATGGACCACGCGGTGCAGCTGCAGGATTTACCCATTAGGTTTGGGGGACCCCCTCCCTGTGCTAATAGGGGGCACTGAGGGGATTCCTGTCCCTCATAGCAGCTTTGGGGCCACCCTACCCCAATGGGGGGGGCTTTGGGGACCCCCCAACCGGTTCCCCCTTTCCCCACACAGGGTCGTATGCTCCAGCACTTGCTACCGCGCTGAGACGGACACGGGACGGGAGCCGTGGGGGCTCTACCGCGTGCACCAATTCACCAAGGTACCGGGCAAACCGGGAGAAGGCCCCCCCCCCCCCCCCCGGGGGGTGTTGGGGTGACCCGGGGGAGGTCCCATCAGTTTCGGGGTCCCTTTGCCCTCCCGTAGGTGGAGATGTTTGGGGTGACGGCGGCTGAGAGCGGGGCCGAGAGCGGGGCGCTGCTGGCGGAGTTCCTGGCAATGCAGAAGGAGATCTTCTCCGAGCTGGGCCTCCATTACCGGTGAGGGCAAAGTGGGGGGGTCCACAGAGCACCCTGAAACCCTCCCCTCTCCCTGCGCACCCCCATGTGGTGTTATTGCCCCCCCCCCCCCCCCCCCAGGGTCCTGGACATGCCCACGGAGGAGCTGGGGCTCCCTGCCTACCGCAAGTTTGACATCGAGGCCTGGATGCCAGGACGGGGCAAATACGGGGAGGTAAGAACATGGCGGGGGCGCACCTCAAAACGCGGGGGGGCTCCCCCCTTTATTGGGGGGGTCCCCAAATTCTTCTTCCCCCCCTTTTAGATCTCCAGTGCTTCCAACTGCACCGATTACCAGAGCCGGCGCCTCAACATCATGTACAGTGATGGGGCCGGGCGGCTGCGCCATGCACACACGGTGGGTGCTGGGGGGGGCACCCCCTCACATTCGGAGTCCCCCCAACCCCTTTCTGCCCCCCTGTAACTCCCCCAGCCCCCCATAGGTGAATGGCACAGCCTGCGCCGTGTCCCGCATGCTCATCGCCCTCTTGGAGTGCAACCAGCTGCCGGTGGGTGATGGTTGGGGAGGGGTTGGGGGTCCCCCCCCCCCCCGGTTTTGGGGTGCGGGGGGGGCTCACCCTGTGCTGTTCCCCCAGGACGGCCGCGTGCGGGTGCCCCCAGCACTGCAGCCCCTGGTGGGGCTGGATGTGATCCCCCGGCCCCCAGCACCGCGCCTGCGCTACATCGGCCCCAACCAGCCTGGGGGGGGGCCCTGAGGAGTGCCGCCCAAGTGCAGAGTGGACCCCAACGATGGGGGGCAGCCCGGATGAGAAGAGATGTTGAGGATGAGGACGGGGGCCACGCATGGAGCCGTGTCCTGGGACGCACGGGATCCCCTGGAATAAAGCTCATGGAGCACACGGGCTCCGTGCAGAGAGCATGGATCAACCCCGGGTGCTTGTGGCATCCCCCAGATGAACTGGGGGGGGGACCCCCGGGGGGGACCCCCAATTGCCACTGGGAGGAGGAAGAAGGGGGGGGCTATGAAGAGGCCGAAGGCTCCATTTATTGTACAATTCATATAAATTCTCTATTGCTACCACCGGGGGGGGGGGAGGAGGATATTGGGGGGGTCCTTTAGGTTGGGGGGAGCTCCCCTAAAGTCCAGGCAGCCAAAGCAGGAGCCCCCAGATAAATAGGGGGAGACGGGGGGGGGGGGGGGGGGATTTCAGTGCACGCAGCGGCCACTGTTGATGACAATGTCGTCGTATTCCTCCTCTTCCTCCTCATCTTCATCTTCCTCCTTGGGGGGAGGACACCCAGAGCTCAGCGCTTGGGAGGGGAAAGGGGGGGCTTGGGGGTAAAAGAGGCAGTGGGAGGGGGAAGAAGCATTTGGGAGGGGGAGAGAGGCTGTTTTGGGGCAGAAAAGGGGCGTTTCGGGGGTGCTCACGTCGCTGCTGGCCCCATCCTCGTCGCTGGAGAGGTCCTGGGCCCCGAAGTGGCGCAGCAGTGGGGGCAGGCGCGGGTCGGGCCGGTGCCGGGCGCTGTAGAGCGCTGTGTACCCCACGTACATGCGGGCGCCGGGGTCGGCTCCGGCGCGGAGCAGAACCTCGGCCACCTCCGGGCTCTGCGCTTCCACAGCCAAGTGCAGGGGGCTGCGGCCGCAGCTCGGCTCCTGGGGGGGGCACAGGCGGGTTAGGGGGGTAAAGGACCCCCGGGGCTCCCTCCCTCGCTGTGGCCCTCACCGCTTTGTTGAGGTCAGCGCCGGCGCTCAGCAGCAGCTCCACCATCTCCACGTCCTTGCGCAGCACCGCGATGTGCAGCGGGGTATAACCTGCATGGGGGGGGCAACGCGGGCACCCCCCAGAGCCCATCCCAGCCCCGTCCTGAACCCATCCTGACCCCATCCCAGCCCCGTCCTGACCCCATCCCGACCCCATCCCAGCCCCGTCCTGACCCCATCCCGAACCCATCCTGACCCCATCCCAGCCCCGTCCTGAACCCATCCTGACCCCATCCCAGCCCCGTCCTGACCCCGTCCCGACCCCATCCCAGCCCCGTCCTGAACCTGTCCTGACCCCATCCCAGCCCCGTCCCGAACCCATCCTGACCCCATCCCAGCCCCGTCCCGAACCGATCCTGACCCCATCCCAGCCCCATCCCGAACCCATCTCAGCACTGTCCTGGTCCTGTCCCAGCCCCATCCTGCCCCAGCCCCATCCCAACCCCATCCCAGCCCTGTCCTGAACCCATCCCGACCCCACCCCAACCCCATCCCAGTCCTGTCCTTATTCCATCTCAGCCCCATCCCGACCCTATCCAAGCCCCATCCCAGCCCCATCCCGACCCTATCCAAGCCCCATCCCAGGCACATCCCGACCCTATCCAAGCCCCATCCCAGACCCATCCCGACCCCGTCCCGCACCGTCGTAGTTGACGCTGTCGAGCTGCGCCCTCTCCTGGGGCCCCGCTCCGAGCAGGAGGCGGGCGCAGTGCGGGCGCCCCTCGCGGCACGCGAGGTGCAGCGCCGTGTGCCCGCCCCGCTCCTGCGGCCCGAGCCCCGCGCCCGCCGCGCGCAGTTTCCGCACGAAGCCCTCGAGGCCGAGGATGACCGCGAGGTGCAGCGGCGTCTGCGGGCGCAGGGACCCGGTCAGGGCCGGGCTGAGCACCCCCCCCCCCATCCCCGCGCGCCCCCCTCCGCGCCCCCCCCGCACCTGCCCCAGGTCGTTCTGCAGGTCCAGGTACGCCGTGCCCGCCGCGTGCTGCAGAATGGAGTCCAGGAAGGGTTCGTGCTCGTGGATCACGGCCAAGTGCAGCGCCCTGGGGAGGGCAAAGGGACACAACGGAGGAGGTGAACACAGCGTGGGGGGAGGGGCGCCCGTTAAGCCCCCGGTGCTCGCGAGGGTCCCGCCCCTCCCCTCCCCTCCCCCCCCCGGCGCTCACGTGTCTCCGTCCTCCGTGAGGAAGCCCAGCACGTGCCGGAGCCAAGCGCCGGGCTCGGGGCCCGGGGCCGCGGCCTCCGGGGGGCGGTGGGGCCCGGGGCTGGCGGGGAGCGGCCCCAGGGAGGCCTCGGGGCCGAGCGAGCCGAGGCCGCTGTCGCACCAATCCTCCGCCTCCGCCCGCTTCGCGGCGCCCGGGGCCGGCGGCGCCTCCGCGGCCGCCATCGGGGGGAGGGGGGGGGGGGAGGGTTTAGGCCGCGGCCGCCATCGGGAACCCCCGGCCGGGCCCTGCCGTGACCCGCGGCGCTTCCGGGGCCCGCAGCCAATCAGAGGAGTGAGGAGTGGGGGGTGTGGGGTTGGGCGGGCGGTCAGCCAATCAGCGCCTCCCGCGCGGGGTGCGCCGGGAGGAGTGGCGGCGCGGGGCGCGCCGGGAGGAGTGGCGCGGGCCGCTGACCATGGCCGACGCGGGCGGTAGCGGGGGGGGGCGGTGCCAGCGACGGGGCCGTGCGGCCGAGCCCGAGCCCGAGCCCGAGCCCGAGCCCGAGCCCGAGCGGGGAGGAGAGGCTCCGGTGGGTCCCGGTCGGTCCCCGGTGCTCTCCCCGCCGCCGGTGCCCGCTGACCCCCTCCTGTCCCGCAGGGCTCCGACCCCGAGCTCGGTGCTTCGGGCGACGCTGACAGTGAGTGGGGGCGCGGGGCTGGGGGGGGCGGCGGCGCTGGGGTCCCGCGGGCGCGGGGCGGTGCCTGAGCCGAGGCCGCTCCCGCAGTGGAGCTGCTGCGGAGTCTCCTGTCCCGGACGCTGGGGTTGGGCGGGGAGGAGCGCGAGAAGGCGCTGGAGGAGCTGACGCTGGAGGGAGTGAGCCGCTACCTGCGGAGCGAGAGATGTAGGGGGCGGATGGGAGGGGGGGGCGGGAGGGAATGGGGGCAGCAGGGGAGGGTGGGCCCGGGAGGGGGCAGGAGGGGATTTGGGGCCGGGGGGGAGGGGGGGCCCGGGGGGGGGGCAGGAGAGAAGGGGGGAGCAGGGGGGGATGGGGGGGCAGGAGGGGATTTGGGGCCGGGGGGAGGGGGGGCCCGGGGGGGCAGGAGAGGAGGGGGGATGGGGGGGCAGGAGGGGATGCGGTCCAGGAGGGAATGGGTGCAGGAGGGGATACGGTCCAAGAGGGGGCGGGGGGGGGGGTCAGGGGGGTGCATGGGGCTTTGGGGGGTCTGAATAGGATGCAGAAGGGATTGGGGGGGGGCTAAAGAGGTCTCAGGTGTTCGGGGGTTCCCCGTGAGGGGGTCCCCGTAGGCCCCTTCTGCCCCTGTTCCCTCTCGTAGGCCGGAACGTGGTGTGCATGGTGGGCGCCGGGATCTCCACCTGTGAGTGCGCTGCGGGGGGGGGGGTTGGGGGGTGTCTCAGCACGGAGGGGGGGGGTCCCTGACACACCCCCCCCCCCAGCCGCAGGGATCCCCGATTTCCGCTCGCCGGGCACCGGCCTCTATTCCAACCTGCAGGGCTACGACCTGCCCTACCCCGAGGCCATCTTTGAGATCAGTTACTTCAAGGTACCCCCCCCATCGGGTTTGGGGGGCCCCTTCTCTCAGGACCCCCCCAAAAGCAGTCTCTCTCCCCCCATAGGAGCACCCGGAGCCATTCTTTGCTCTGGCGCGGGAGCTCTACCCGGGGCACTTCAAGGTAACCACCCCCTTGTGCCTCCGTTCCCCCTTCTCAGGGTCCCACCCAAACCTTTGGGACCCCCCTGACCCTCCTTCCCACCCCCAGCCCACCGTGTGCCACTACTTCATGCGCCTGCTGCAGGATAAGGGGCTGCTGCTGCGCTGCTACACGCAGGTGGGGACGTTGCAATGGGACTGAGCGGTGCTTGGAGGGGGGGCCCTCGGGGTCCCCTGACCCCTCCTTTCCCCGCTGTGCCCCCCCCAGAACATTGACACCCTGGAGCGGGTGGCAGGGCTGCAGCCCGAGCGCCTGGTGGAGGCTCACGGCTCCTTCTTCACCTCCCACTGCCTGCGCCCCGGCTGCCGGCGCCAGTACGGGCTGCCCTGGATGAGGGGTGCGAGGGGGGGGCCATGGCAATGGGTTCTACTGAGAGCTGGAGCCCCCCCCCCCCGAGCTCTTCTGTCTTCTTCCCGTGTGCTGCAATGTTCCTCTGACCCCTCTATGTGCCCCGTGAGCTCTTCTGCCCTCCCCCCGTGTCCCCTCTGTGCCCCCCCATGGCCCTCCATGCACCCCCGTGGCCCCTCTATGCCCCCCCATACCCCCCTATGTCCCTCCATGCCCCCCCTCCGTCCCTCCATGCCCCCCCCCATAGCGCCCAATGTCCCTCCATGCCCCCCTTCCGTCCCTCCATAACCCCCCCATAGCCCCCCATGTCCCTCCACGCCCCCCCCCGGCCTCCCGCGTCCCCTCTATGCCCCCCCATACCCCCCCTATGTCCCTCCATGCCCCCCCTCCGTCCCTCCATGCCCCCCCCCATTGCGCCCAATGTCCCTCCATGCCCCCCCATGGCCCCTCCATGCCCCCCCCATGCCCCCCTATGTCCCTCCATGCCCCCCCATAGCCCCCCATGCTTCCCCCCCTTGCAGAGCGCATCTTCTCCTCGCTGGTGCCCAAGTGTGAACAGTGCCAGGGCCTGGTGAAACCCGGTGAGCTCGGGGGGGGACCCCCCGCAGCCCTGATGCACCCCACCCCAAGTCATCAGGGCCCCCCCAAACCTCTGCTCACTTCCTGCCCCCCCCAGACATCGTGTTCTTCGGGGAGAACCTCCCCTCACGCTTCTTCACCCTCGCGCAGTCGGTGAGTTTGGGGGGGGCCTGGAGAGCCCCCCCTCCCCATTCCCTGCATTAGGATTTGGGGGACCCCCCCTTTCCTGACCCCCGTTTTCCCCCCCAGGACTTCCCGCAGGTCGATCTGCTCATCATCATGGGCACCTCGCTGCAGGTCCAGCCCTTTGCCTCCCTTGTCAGCAGGTTGGGGACCCCCCAAACCCCCCTGGTAATGCCCTCAGCCCCCCCCCCCCCAACCACCTCTTGTCCCCCCCAGGGTCCCCACCAGCACCCCCCGGCTCCTCATCAACAAGGAGAAGATGGGGCAGGTAAGAAGTTGGGGGGGGCGGTTGCTAAAACTGGGGAGTGGGGGGATGTCGATGGGGTTTGGGGGGCTCGGGGGGGGGGCAAGAGCTGTTGTGTCACCCCCATTTTATGCGGTGTCCCTCCCCAGAGTGACCCTCTTATGTCTCTCATGGGTTTTGGCTGTGGCATGGACTTTGATTCAGACAAGGCTTATAGGTAAGGGAGGCTTGGGAGGGGTCTTGGGGGTTGTCCCCCTCCCAGCACGTTTTGGGGACCCCCCCTTTGCCTGCACCCCCCCCGCAGGGACGTAGCTTGGCTTGGGGACTGTGACAAGGGGTGCCTGGAGCTGGCAGAGCTGCTGGGCTGGAAGGTACCTGCCCGCCCCCCCCCCCCCCAGCGACTTGGGGACCCCCCCACCTCTGCACCCCCATTTAGTCCCTGTGCTCCCCCCCCCAGAAGGAGCTGGAGGAGCTGGTGAGGAAGGAACACGCTGCCATCGACGCCAAAGCCACCCAGGGGGGCAACGGCAAGGCCCGGGGGGGCAGCCAGGACTCCCCCCCGGAATCTGGGGGGGGCACTGAGACCCCTTCCCATTGACCCAGTGGGGCTGTGGCATTAAACGGGGGCTTCTCAGCATCAGCTGTTGCCTTTTTGGGGGTCTGGGGGAGGGAATGGGGGGTTTGGGGCCCCTTCAATGGGTACATTTGGTTGGGAGGGGGTGTCCCAGTGAATGGGGGGGTGGCATTGGAACTGGGGGGTGTTCCCCTCCCCCCCCCCCCCTTTTTGCCTTTTCTTGGATTTTGTGCAATAAAACCTTTTTCTTCTCACATTTTGGCAGGGTTCTGAGCAGCCTTTGGAGCCCGGGGGTGTCCGTGCCCGTTTTTGGGGTGTCCGTGCCCGTTTTTGGGGTGTCGTGCCCGGTTTTGGGATGTCCGTGCCCGTTTTTGGGGTGTCCGTGCCCGTTTTTGGGGGGGGGGGGCCGTCTACCCGCGTTGAGCGCGGTGGGCGGGGCAAGCGCCAACGTGCAGCGGCCAATCCGAAGTGAAAGCTGAGAAAGGCGGCCAATCGGAGCGCAGAGCGGCAGGCGCGAGTGTTGATAGGCAGGCGAGTTGGCCAATGGGCGAGGGGAGGGCCTGAAGCGGTTGAAAGTGGCCTAAAAGGAGCCAATCAGAGCCAAGATTTGCGTTGGCTCTGACCAATAGCCTGGAAGCGGCGGGGGGCGGGGGCGGGGCCTGAGTGCTGCGCCTCGAGGAAGGGCGGGGCGCCTCGTGGACAGGCAGCGCCTCCAGCCAATCAGCTCGGTGGGCGGGCGGACAGGCGCCGCTTGCGGCCAATAAAAGGCGGGAGCGCCGTTGCCGGGCAGACGCGCGAGCCAATCAGCGCGGGCTCGTCCGGCCGGAGAGCCCAATGGCGGCGAAGAGCGGGGGCAGGCGGCGGAGGGGAGCCAATGGGATGAGAGCCCCGCCTTGAGTGGCGGTGGGGCGGGCCAATAGGGGCGTGGCGGAGGCGGCGCGGCGGGCAGAGGCGCCATGTCGCGGCGGCGGTGGCGGGGCCCGCAGAGCGCTGAGGGCAGCGGCCGCGGGGCCGACATGGGGAAGATGGCG
Source organism: Myiopsitta monachus (assembly GCA_017639245.1). Lineage (NCBI taxonomy): Eukaryota > Metazoa > Chordata > Aves > Psittaciformes > Psittacidae > Myiopsitta > Myiopsitta monachus. Next base: position 25,054 of record JAESHU010000101.1, on the reverse strand, counting down.
GCGGGCGGCGGCGGCGGCTCCGGCCGCTACTACGGCGATGGCGGCCGAGCTCCCAAGCGCCAGAAGACCGAGAACGCGGAGCCGCCGCCGCACGGGCCTGGCGGCCCGGGGGGGGCTGGCGGAGGGCCCGGAGCCGCTGGAGCGGTGAGGGGGGGGGGGGGACGGGACCTTGGGAGGGGTAAAACGGGGCCTGGGGAGTAGAAGGGGACTGAGGGGATGGAAAATGGGGACAGGAGTGGTAGAGGAGGGCGGGGGGGGGGGGGTAAAACGGGGACAGGAGGGGTAGAATGGGGCGGGGGGGTAAAACGGGGCGGGGGGGGTAGAATGGGGCCAGGAGGGGTAGAACGGGGCTCGGGATGAAAAATGGGGCCGGGGGGGGGGGGGGGCAGAAGCGGGCCAGAAGGGCCAAGATGTGGCCTGAGGTCACACCGGGGTCCAGCACCCGGCTGGGAGCTGAGGCCGCGGGGGTGGGCGCGGGGCGGGTCTGGCTCCTCCCTCCGAGCCGTCCCGGTGGGGTTCTGCTGAGCCGAGGCCTCGCTTCCCGGCAGGAGAACTACGATGACCCCCACAAGACCCCGGCTTCCCCGGTGGTGCACATCAGGGGTCTGATCGATGGCGTCGTGGAGGCCGATCTGGTGGAGGCTCTGCAGGAGTTTGGACCCATCAGGTGAGGCGCTGCCTGGGGCTGCTGCTGGGTGCTGCTGGGGGTGATGGTGATCCAGTGCGTTTGTGGTTCCTCTGCCAGCTACGTGGTGGTGATGCCCAAGAAGAGACAAGCCCTGGTGGAGTTTGAGGACATCCTCGGCGCTTGCAATGCTGTCAACTACGCTGCCGACAACCAGATCTACATCGCCGGGCACCCGGCCTTCGTCAACTACTCCACCAGCCAGAAGATCTCCCGCCCTGGAGACACAGATGACTCCCGGGGCGTCAACAATGTCCTGCTCTTCACCATTCTCAATCCCATCTACTCTATCACGACGGTGGGTGATGCCTTGACAGGGCTCTGAGCGTACCGACGCAAAGAGGGATGTGGAGCCGGTGGAGTGAGGCCGTGGAGGTGGTCGGGAGCTGGAGCAGCTCTGCTCTGGAGCTAGGCTGAGAGAGCTTGCCTAGTTGAGCCTGGAGAAAAGAAAGCTCCTTCAGGGGAGATCGTAGAACAGCTCCAGTGCTTATAGGGGCTCCACGAAACCCGGAGAGGGGCTTTGGACAAGGGGTGGAGGGATGGGATGAGGAGAAACAGCTCCCAGGTGGAAGAGGTAATACTTGGATGGGATATCGGGAGAAAGCTCTTCCTTCTGAGGGTGGCGGGACACTGGGATGGGTTGAATGGAGAAGATTTGGTTCAAGGCCGGGTTGGACGGGGCTTGGAGCCACCCGCTGGGTTGGATCTGGATGATCTCCAATTCCTTCCAACCCAAACCACTCCACGTTCTCTGCTGCTTCGGAGGGGCTTCCCCTGGCTTCCTCACAGCTCCTCCCCTGTTCCCCCTCCCAGGACGTACTCTACACCATCTGCAACCCCTGTGGCCCTGTGCAGAGGATCGTTATCTTCAGGAAGAACGGTGTCCAGGCCATGGTGGAATATCCTTCCGTGCTCCAGGAGCTCTGGAGTTGCCTTTACCCGCTGGGGCTTTGGCTCCGGCTCAGGGGGTGATCGGAGATCCCAGATAATGAAACCCAAATCTCTCTTTGATGGCCACCAAGCGCCTTAACTCCTCCTTCCACGTTTGACTCGGTGCAGAGCGCCCAACGCGCCAAAGCCTCCCTCAACGGCGCCGACATCTACTCAGGGTGCTGCACCCTAAAAATTGAGTATGCCAAGGTAAGAGCTGCCTGCCCCTTGACGAACCCCCCCAGGGTGCCCTCATTGTGGGGTGACAGCCCCCACCTGATGCCACTTCCCCCCTATCTCCTGCAGCCCACGCGCCTCAATGTTTTCAAGAACGACCAAGACACTTGGGACTACACCAACCCCAATCTCAGCGGACAAGGTAATGGCTACTGAAGCCCCTTGTGCACCTACACTCGGGCACCACCACCCACCACACCTCATGGCCCATTCCTACATCTGGAGCTGGCCCCGGGCTCGCCGGGGAGGGGGTGAATGGAGGTGGAAAACCAAGCGGCGGCGGCTCTGGGGGGGTGTTTCCGTGTTCTTGGGTTCCTTCGATGCGTTCCTTGATGATGGACATCATGAGGGGGTTGCATTTGCACTACCAATGTGTGGGGTTGAAGGGGCTTTTATGGATTGGAGGTGTTTTGGGGGGAAGTTTTGGGGGGTTCGGGTGGGAAGTGCCATTGCTTCCTTGTGTCTGCCCCACTCCCTGAGTCTTTACGGGCTTCACCTTCCCAACTGGAGTTACCTAAAGTGGAGCTACGGGGCGAGGTGGGGATGTTCTTGCCTTCACTAGGGGCGTTCCCAGCCCCTGTAGAACCAGAAGGCAGACAGCAGCTCCCTTGAGCTTATTGGAAGGGGTGGGGAAAGACACCCACCCCCCTGGAAAATCCCCCTTGGAGTTGATGTCTCCACTTTGGGTTAGCTGTTGGTGGCCTCCACGTTGGGTCAGTGCTTTTTGGCGGGGGGGGGGGGGGGGGGGGAAGTGATGGGAGGGAGAAGAACTCCCCCTTGGTGTTCTGAAGCCGAGCTGTGAGCGTCGGGTGCCTTTGCTGGTGGGGGGAGACTGGGGTGGGTTGGGGACCTGGGGTGGGATGTTGAGGACGGTGGGATTGGGATTCGCCGGCCACTTTTGGAAGAGCGCTGGAAGGAGGGGCTGGGGGTGCCGTTTCCCGCCCCCCTCCTTGTTGTGTAAGGATGTGTGGAGCTGGGGGGGGCGGCTCTTGGGCCGGGTGGTGGGATGCCATAACGTGGCCTTTCCCAGCTCCGAGCAGTCCTTTTGCACGTACACCAGCGGAAAACCCGAGCGGGCGTCACCTTCTTCCGCACATTCCTTCCTCCACCTTCCTCCTCCTCCTGCTCACACCACACAAGTGTAGGAACAAAACCAAAGTGGAGGAAACACGCAGCAGCCAGCAAAAAAAAAACCACCCCAAGCAGCACCATGAGCTCATTGCAAGGACACAACCACCATCCAAGGACTCTCCTGCAGCCAAGTTGTCACCACATCAGCGCCAAGCGGAGAACACCAAACTAGCCCCAACCCAAATCCCAGCTTAAGGCAAAACTCAACCCAAAACACCACACACAAGCCCGTAGGAGGCTGGAGCTGGCTCTGGCTCGAGCCAAGACACATTGTCCATGCTCAGAGGAGACACGCACACGGGACAGAGCTCCACAGAGCCCGACGCACCACACAGGGGCAGGAATGGAGGGACACACTTCTCACCACCCCTTTGTGGCCTCCTTTGGTACCTCCTGAGGAGCAAACAAACCGGCAGCGAGACTTAACGTTTTTTTGCTAAGGAAAAAAAAAAAAAGAGTGTTTTTTTCTCTTTTTTAAAGTGGAATTGTGGCGGGTTTGGTGCCTTTGGACCTCTGTTTGTGACTCTGAAACCATGTGATGCAGGGTCGCAGTGTTTGTTTGGTGGGACGCCCATCTTTCCCAACTGTCCTAACTCTTGAAGCGTCCAAGGGTAAGAGAAAGACAGCGAGATCATTCCATGTGCCAAAACTGGACCTTGTACTATTGTAAACCCCCCCCTCTATGCTGTAAGTAGCCCCCCAACCCCCCCCTTTCCCCAAGCTTTGTATCCAACTGGGAATAAAGCTCTACGGAAGCGGGAAGGGAACAAGAAGAGCGACTGGATCGGTGCCGTGGTCATGGTTGATGCCTTGGGCCGTGCTGGCTCCTTGAACCTGGTTCTGCTGTTGCTTTGCTGCCTGAACCCCCACTTGTTTCAGGGGGGTCGGGAGGTGTTTTTGCCACTTTTAATGACTTAGCAGTAACTCATGTCCTTTATTCTCCTTTCTGTACCTTAATTGTCTATTAATGAGCAGCATCCCAATGGGGCCTCGCCGGACCCCCACTTCCATAGGGCAGCTTGAGGGGTGGGGGGAGATGGGGAGACGGGAGCAGTTCCTCTGGGGGGTGACGGTGGTTTTTGGGAGGGGGGCAGCTCCGGTATGGGCCCCCCTCACTCTCCATCCCCACTGGTTGGAGATAGAGGGGATCCCCTAAAGCCACCCTGGGGCTGTTGATGGCTGGAGGGGGCTCCACAGCACCTTTGGGAGCGGTGCTGGGGCCCCCGTCATCCTCGGGCTCCCCCCCATAACCTCTTCTTCTCCCCACAGGAGACCAAGGAGGGAACCCGAACAAGCGCCAACGGCAGCCCCCGCTCCTTGGGGATCACCCTGCGGAATATGGTATGTGTGGGGGCTCAAACCTGCTTTGGAGGACGACCCCATAGCGGTGGTATTGGGGGGGGCCTCCAACCTCCCTCCCTGTGCAGGAGGAGCCCAGAGGTGGTGCTGGGGATCTCCACCATTCTTTTATCTGTGCAGGAGGACCCCACGGTGGTTACCATGGGCACTACCACGATGAAGGCTACGGGCCCCCGCCGCCCCACTATGAAGGCAGAAGGATGGGCCCTCCAGTTGGGGGGCACCGGCGAGGACCTAGCCGCTATGGTCCCCAGTATGGGCACCCCCCACCCCCACCCCCCCCACCGGAGTATGGGCCCCACGCCGACAGCCCCGTCCTCATGGTCTACGGCTTGGACCAGTCCAAGATGAACTGCGACCGTGTCTTCAACATCTTCTGCCTCTATGGCAACGTTGAGAAGGTTGGGGGGGGGGGGGGGGTTAGAGGTTTTGGGGGTCTCCCATAGGGGGGTTTGGGGTCTTGAGGGGGTGTTTTCTGATGCGCCCCGTCCCTTTGCAGGTGAAGTTCATGAAGAGCAAGCCAGGAGCAGCCATGGTGGAGATGGCCGATGGCTACGCCGTGGACAGGGCCATCACCCACCTCAACAACAACTTCATGTTTGGGCAGAAGCTCAACGTGTGGTAGGTGTTGGTTGGGGTGGGTGGCCCGTGGTACCCCCCCCAGTGCCATGCTGACCTCTCCGCCCCTTCCCACCCCTGGCAGTGTCTCCAAGCAGCAGGCCATCATGCCCGGGCAGTCCTACGGGCTGGAGGATGGCTCCTGCAGCTACAAGGACTTCAGTGGCTCCCGCAACAACCGCTTCTCCACCCCGGAGCAGGCGGCCAAGAACCGCATCCAGCACCCCAGCAACGTCCTGCACTTCTTCAATGCGCCCCTCGAGGTCACCGAGGACAACTTCTATGAGGTGAGGCCTCCTCTGCCTCCTCCTCTGCCGCCTCCTCTGCCGCCTCCTCTGCCGCCTCCTCTGCCGCCTCCTCTGCCTCCTCCTCTGCCGCCTCCTCTGCGGCCTCCTCTGCCTCCTCCTCTGCCGCCTCCGCCGCCTCCTCTGCCTCCTCCTCTGCCTCCTCTGCCGCCTCCTCTGCCGCCTCCTCTGCCGCGTCCTCTGCCGCCTCCTCTGCCTCCTCCTCTGCCTCCTCTGCCGCCTCCTCTGCCTCCTCCTCTGCCGCCTCCTCTGCCGCCTCCTCTGCCTCCTCCTCTGCCTCCTCCTCTGCCGCCTCCTCTGCGGCCTCCTCTGCCTCCTCCTCTGCCGCCTCCGCCGCCTCCTCTGCCTCCTCCTCTGCCTCCTCTGCCGCCTCCTCTGCCGCCTCCTCTGCCGCGTCCTCTGCCTCCTCCTCTGCCTCCTCCTCTGCCGCCTCCTCTGCGGCCTCCTCTGCCTCCTCCTCTGCCTCCTCCCTTTGCAAGAGTTCTCCATTCTGTTTTTCTTTTCTTCCTCATCCTCTCCTTGCTTCTTGACCTTCTCTTTCCCTCCTCTCTTTTTCCCTTTCCTCCTTCTCTTCCTTTTCTTCTGCAGTCTCTTTCGCTTTTCTTCCTTGTCCTGTTCTCGCTTCTTCCCGTTTGTTCTCTTCCTTGTCCTCTTTTCCTCCATTCTCTCCTCTCCTTCCCTTCCTTGTCCGTATCTTTTCCTCCTGTCTTGGTTCTTGTCCTCCTCCTTGTCTTTTTCTTCATTCTCTTCCTTTCCTCCCCTTCCCTTCCCTGTTTCCCTTCACTTCCTTCCTTCTCTTCCCTCCCCTTTTCCCCTCTCCTCCTCCCTTGTTCTTCCTCCTCACCCCTCTCCTCTCCTCCCTCCCCAGATCTGCGACGAGCTGGGTGTGAAACGCCCCTCCTCAGTCAAGGTCTTCTCGGGGAAGAGTGAGTATGGGGGGGCTGGGGGGGGCAGCCGGGGGGGCCGCAGCCCATGGGGGGGTCGCTGAGGAAGGGGCCCCCTCTGTTCCAGGTGAGCGCAGCTCCTCAGGGCTGCTGGAGTGGGACTCCAAGAGCGATGCCCTCGAGACCCTCGGCTTTCTCAACCACTTCCAGATGAAGAACCCCAGTGAGTGCCCCCCCACCCCCCCAATACACCCCAACCCCTCCTTACCCCCATTAACCCCCTGTTCTCTCTCCCCCCCCAGATGGGCCGTACCCCTACACACTCAAGCTCTGCTTCTCCACCGCCCAGCACGCCTCCTAACCAGGACCCCAACAGCGGGGCGGTGCCCCCCAAGCCCCCGCCCCAGGACCCCCCATCCCCTCGGGGGGTCCCTCCCCCCCTTTTTCCCACCCCCACCTTGTTTTTTTAAGGCTGATCCTCCCTATTCCCCCCCCCCGACCTCCTCCCCCCCCATTTTTAAGGCTGTTCGTGTGCTCCCCCCTTCCCCTTCAATAAACTCGTTTGGAAAACACCCTGTGGCTCGGGGCTGGAGGCGGGGGTCGCCCCCCCGCCCCCCATTTCTGGGGTGATTTGTGGGGATTTTGGGCAATTTAAGGTGCATTTCGGGCTGTACATGCGGAGTATGGGCTTGGAGGTCTCCAGATGCGTCGGTAGGGGGCAGTAATAGAACACATCCGTCTCGATAATGGGGAGGGAGGGGACGCTTGCCGTCACGTGACCAGAAGCGGGCGGTGCTTTTTCCGCCCGTCTCGCTGCTCCGGCCCCGTTGGAGGACTCATGGCGGCCTTGGGCCTGCGGCTGCTGCGGGGTACGCCTGAATCGGGGGGGGTGGGGGAGGCCTGACCTTAAGTGACCCCCCCGTGGGACGCCCCCGGCCTCTTGTGACCCCCCGTGACCTTCACAGTGACCATGACCCCTGAGTGACCTCCCCAACCCTCTTGTGCCCCCCCCCAGGCCCCCCTTTAGCCCCTGTGCCCCCCAATCCTTCTATAACCTGCCCCTGTGCCCCCCCCGTACCCCCCAACCCTTCCATAACGCCCCTATGCCCCCCCCCCAGGGCCCCCCAACCCTTATAAGCTCCCTCAAACCTTCCCAGGACCCCATTGGACCCCCCCAAACCCTCTTATGGGCCCCCCCCCGGACCTCCTAACCCTTCTGTTACTCCTCCTCCCCCGCCCCCCCATTGCCTTGCCCGTTGCTCGTGCTGGGATGATGCTTACCGAGGCCTCGCGGCCCCAGGCCCGTGCCACTGGATCCCAGTTCATCCCCCAGGGGCTCCCAGTGCTTTCCCAGCAGGTTTGAGGCTCTGCCTAGTGCTTTGCCCGTGGGTCCCGGTCCCCCCCCCCCCTCCCCCGGTGTTGGCAGTGACCCGGGGCTGTGCAGCGCTGGGGGGGCTGCGGGGGCCACGCCGGCTCATGGCGACCCAGGCGGGGGCCCAGGAGCGGCTGCGCCGGGGCTTCGAGACGCTGCAGGTGAGGCCGGAGCGGGAGCACATCCTGCATGTGCAGCTCCATCGCCCCGACAAGAGGAACTCCATGAACGGCGCCTTCTGGAGGTGCTGGGGGGGACGATGGGATGGGGCTGGGACCCCCGTGAGGGCCCTGCTGCCATTCCCACCCTGGCCCCATTCCCATAGGGAGATGGTGGAATGCTTCCAGGCCATAGCCCAGGACTCCTCCTGCCGCGCTGTGGTCATCTCCGGGGCGGGGAATGTTTTCACTGCTGGTGAGGGCTTAGGTTCTCTTTGGGGGAAGGGGAGGGGCTTGGGGGTACTCTGACCTCATCTAGGGGGTGTTTTGGGGGTGTCTTCACCCGGGGGGGGAGCTCTGGGGGTGACGCTGTGTCCCCACCAGGGATTGACCTGGTGGAGATAGGCAGCGAGCTGCTGATGGTGGAGGGCGAGGACCCGGCCAGGAAGGCCTGGAACCTGCGGAGGAAGATCTGTGCCTTCCAAGAGAGCTTCTCTGTGCTAGAAAAGGTGGGAAGGAGGCGGGAGAGGGATGGCTGGATGGTGGCTGCGTGGGTTTGGAGGTGTCCCCATGTCCCCCATGTGTCCCACAGTGCCCCAAGCCGGTGATCGTGGCTGTGCACGGCGCCTGCATCGGTGCAGGTCAGTTGGGCTGGGCTGGGGGGGACAATGGGATCCCTCTGTGCCACCGGCTCATGGGCTGCTCCGTGCCAGGAGTCGACCTCATCTGTGCCTGTGACATCCGCTACTGCAGCCAGGACGCCTGGTTCCAGGTGAAGGTGGGTTTGTGGGGACCCGGCGCTGGCCACGAGGCCCATCGGGTCTCTCAGTGGTTCTTTGGGTGTCCCCAAGGCCCCTTCCGTGTCCCTTCCCGTGTCCCCTCCTGTCTCCATCCCTGCAGGAGGTGGACATAGGGCTGGCAGCCGACGTGGGCACCCTGCAGCGTCTCCCCAAGATCGTGGGCAGCCAGAGGTGAGTTGTGGGGACAGCAGCGGGGGGGGGCATGGGGACACCAAGGGGAGGGCTCCCCCCCATCACCTCACAAGCTCTTTTCCCTCCCAACAAGCCTGGTCAATGAACTGGCCTTCACTGCCCGCAAGATGATGGCCCCTGAGGCGCAGAGCTGTGGGCTGGTGAGGTACTGCAGGCCCCAGGCTGGCCCCTGCGTGGCCCCTGCATGGCCCCTGGGTGGCCCCCATGTCTCCATGTCCCCCCACAGCCGCGTGTTCCCGGACAAGGACTCTCTGGTGCAGGCGGCCATAGCAGTGGCCGAGGCCATCGCTGCCCGTAGCCCCGTGGCTGTGCAGGGCACCAAAGAGAACCTGATCTACGCCCGGGACCACTCCGTGTCCGACAGCCTGCGCTACGTGGTGAGGGGGCAGGTCACTTCTGTGGGGATGGGTCACCCCTTCATGGGTTGGTGTCAAGCCCTGCACAACCACAGCAGCCCCCATCCCGCTTCCCATCTTTGTCTCCACGGGTGTCCTGTCCCCATTGTCCCCGTGCCTGAGGGTGTCCTGTCCCTGTCCCCCTTGCCATTGGCATCCCATTCCTGTCCCCAGGGGCATCCTGTCCCCATCGCCATGGGTGTCCCATTTCCATCCCATTCCCAAGGGTGTCCCATCCTGTCTTCATCCCATCTGCAGGCTGAGTTCTGTTCCCGATGGCATCCTGTCCCTATCCCTCTTGCCATTGGCATCCCAGTCCTGTCCCCAAGAGCATCCTGTCCCCGTTCCCAAGGGTGTCCCATCCTATCTCCATCCCATCTGCAGGCCACCTGGAACATGGGAATGCTGCAGAGCCAGGACTTGATTACTGCAGCGAAGGCAGCCATGGACCGGAAGGGCCCCGAGGGTGTCCCATTCAGCAACCTTTAGGGACCCCATGGGGGGACCCCAGTAAACCTGCTTGGACCCACGGCTGCCTCTTCCTGGGCTCTTGAGGGGCCAGGGGGCTGTTATGGGGCTGGGGGGGGGGGTCCCCAAGGTGCTGCCATGGGGTTTGCACAGCAGGAGATGTAGGTGGCAAAGCCAGGATGGATTACCACGGCGCTGGCCCTGTTCCAGAGCTCACCGTGTGGAGGTGATTCCCAGCACCAGCTTTATGTCCGGGCTCCTCAGGCTTGGGAGCAGGGGCTGGATGTTTGCCCTTCGGGATCTGGTGATTCGGGGTTAATTTGGGGAGTTTTGGGGCATTACAAAAGTGGTTTGGGGGCTTTTTGGGGAGGTTTGGAGCTGAGTTTGGGGCAATTGGGGCTGCTTGTGCATAATTTGGGGGTAATTCCAGCAATTCTGGGACATTTGGAGTGAATTTGGAGCTGCTTTGGGGAATTTGGAGCCATTTAGGGGTGCTGTAGGACAATTAAAGCCACTTTTGAGCTGATTTGGGGCAATTTGGGTGGTGGTTTATGCAGTTTTGGGGCATTTCAATCTGTTTCGGGCTATTTTGGGACTCTTGAAGCTTTCTGGGGGCAATTTGGGCAGGTTTGGGGGTGCTTGGGGGGGGTTGGGGCGTTTCTGGCTGCTTTTAGGGTCATTTTGGACTCTTGGGGGCAGTGTGGGGTCAATTTGGGTTGGCTTTTTCTGTTTCGGGGCAATTCAAGCCGGTTTTGGTCGTGTTTGGGGCTCTTTGGGTGGACTTGGGGGCGGTTCCCGTAGGAGCCGGACGCGACCGAATCAACGCCCGGTTTTCAATCAGGTCCGCCCTTCCCCTCCCGCCCCGGCCTCGGCAGGCGCCGCGGGCTTCAATCAGGTCGGACCCAGCCTCGCTTCTGTTCCGGCCCCGCCCCCTCCCCCGCTCCGCTGGGTCCTAGCGCCCGACCGCAGGACATCGAATCCCGCCGTGGGTTGGGATGGAAGCGGCGTTCTTCCCAACGTTCCATCTCAGTCTCCCCTCTGGCAGTTAAAGCCATTCCCCTGTCCTGTCCCTCCATCCCTTGTCCAAAGCCCCTCTCCAGGTTCCCTGCAGCCCCTTTAGGCACTGGAGCTGCTCTGAGGGCTCCCCTTCAGGAACCTTCTCTTCTCCAGGCTGCCCCAGCCCAGCTCTCAGCCTGGCTCCAGAGCAGAGCTGCTCCAGCTCCTGCAGCACCTCCGTGGCCCGCTCTAGACTCGTCCTGGGGAGCTCTGGGGCACCCCAAAACCCACCCCTCAAACTGGTGGGGCTGTTGTGGAGCTCCCCCTGTGGAGGCAATGCCTTTTCCATATGGATGAGGAATACGGCAGGGGGGTTCTGGGGATATGGAGGGGGGTGACACAGCAGTGGGGACCTTCAAAGCCACCCCAAAGACCAGGAAGGAGCGAGGGGGTGACGCAACAAGTGACATTTGTTAGAAGGGGGAATGACACTGGTGGCTTATAACGGTTGGATTTGGCCACAGCCTGTCCTCCTTCCAACGTAAGAGTGGGAAAAGCCATGGGGGGAGTTAAAGTCAGCTTCTGGGGGAGTCTGTGGTGTCCCCAGCTGATAGGAGACAATGAGAAAGGGGCCCTGGGGTGGCCAAAACCGACCCCATGGATCCCCATGGACCCCATTGATCCCCTTGGTCCCATTAATCCCTATGGAACCCATTGATCCCCATGGACCACACTGATCCCCGTGGACCCCACTGATCTCTACGGACCTGCTGATCCCTATGGACCCCATTGATCCCCGTGGACCCCATTGATACCTATGAACCCATTGATCCCCATGGACCCCATTGATCCCTGTGGATGCTATTGATCCCTATGGAACCCATTGATCCCTATGGACCCCATTGATCTCTAGGTAATCCACTGATCCCCAGGGACCCCTTTGATCCCTGTGGACCCATGGATCCCTATGGACCCCACTGATCCATATGGACCCCATTGATCCCTATGGACCCCACTGATCCATATGGACCCCACTGATCCCTATGGACCTCATTGATCCCCATGGACCCCATTGATCCCTGTGGATGCTATTGATCCCTATGGAACCCATTGATCCCTATGGACCCATTGATCCCTATGGACCCCACTGATCCCTATGGACCTCATTGATCCCCATGGACCCCATTGATCCCTGTGGATGCTATTGATCCCTATGGAACCCATTGATCCCTATGGACCCATTGATCCCTATGGACCCCATTGATCCCCAGGGACCCCTTTGATCCTTGTGGACCCACGGATCCCTATGGACCCCACTGATCCATATGGACCCCATTGATCCCTATGGACCCATGGATCCCTATGGACCCCACTGATCCATATGGACCCCATTGATCCCTATGGACCTCATTGATCCCTATGGACCCCATTGATCTTTATGGACCCCATTGATCCCTGTGGACCCCATTGATCTCTATGGACCCCATTGATCCCTATGGATCCTATTGATCCCCATGGACCCCATTGATCCCCATGGACGCCATTGATCCCTATGGACCCCACTGATCTATATGGACCCCATTGATCCCTATGGACCCCATTGATCCCTATATACCCATTGGTCCCTATGGACCCTATTGGTCCTTATGGACCCCATTGATCCCCATGGACCCCATTGATCCCTATGGACCCATTGATCCCTATGGACCCAGTTGATCCCTAAGGACCCCATTGATCCCTATGGACCACATTTATCCCTATGGACCCCATTGTTCCCCATGGACCCCTTTGATCCCCATGGACCCCACTGATCCCCATGGACACCACTGATCCCTATGGACCCCATTGATCCCCATGGATCCCGCATTCTCCTCCGGGGAAGTGCCGCAGCTCCATGGGGAATGGTCCAAAGCACCTCGGGAAGGGGCAACGCGGCCGTAGGAGACTCCGAAGGGGGCAGCCCCCGGGGAACAGAGATAGGCACTGGGAGGGTGCGGAGCTGCTGATGGCCCCTTCCCCCCATCATCTGCTGCTCTTCGTGCTCCGCCCCCCTGAGACCCTCAGCCCATGGGCGATGACTCATGGCCATTGATGACCACAAGCCATTCCCATTGACCACAAGCCATTCCCATTGATGACCACAAGCCATTCCCATTGATGACCACAAGCCATTCCCATTGACCACAAGCCATTCCCATTGACCACAAGCCATTCCCATTGATGACCACAAGCCATTCCCATTGATGACCACAAGCCATTCCCATTGGCCACAAGCAACCGCGGACACGGACCCCCTTTGCCACACCATTGCCAACTCCCGATCGCCACCCCACCGGAACGAACTGGAGATGGGCGCGCACCGCGAGAGGCTTCGGCGCCGCCGCCCTCCCAAGGCAAACCCCATCTGCCGTTGCTTTACCGCTCCCACAGTGGCCGTGGGGGGTCCTCCATCCTCTTCCTGTGCTTCGCGGTGAGGTGTCAATGCCGAACCCCTGGAATGAAAGCGCCGCTTGGGCCTCCCCAGAAAGCCGTTCACCGCTTGGAACGCAAGGGGGGAGTTGGAGCTGGGGAGCTCCAACCTTATCGAGCGCTCGCACCCCTGTGGCTATTGTTTGCGCGTGCTCTGCGGACGGCGTTTACCGCCGGCAGTCCGTAAGGAACCCGTACGTGTCGCATCAGTAATTGGTCACAGACCACAATAAACCGCACTGCTTCCGGTAACCAAGCGTGATCTCCTCGCTGAACGCGACCCCATCCCCATCCCTCGGTGTGGCCGCGAGAGTTCATGAGCACAACTCGACCAGCGGTGTGGCGGCACTGTCAGTGGACCCGGGGCAGTGAAGGTCGAGAGAGCGAATGCGGCCGGGCTGATGGCTGCCGCTGATGGTTCCCCTTTTAACGCAACAAAGATAGGAAGAGATATATAAGATATAGAATGTATATAAAGAGATATATAAACGTAAAGATACATAAGATAGAAAGATATATATAAGATATATAAAGAGATATATAAACATAAAGATATATAAGATATAAAGAGATACATATAAAACATATATAAAGGGATGTATAAACATAAAGATATATAAGATATAAAGAGATATATAAGATATATAACATATGTAGAGATATGTAAGCATAGATAGATAAGATACAAAGAGATATATGATACATAACATATAGATATATAAACATAAAGATATATAAGATATAAAGAGACATATAAGATATATATAAAGAGACATATAAGATATATAAAGACATATAAGATATATATAAAGAGACATATAAGATATATATAAAGAGATATATAAGATATATGTAGAGATATATACAAAGAGATATATAAGATATATATAAAGAGGTATATAAGATAGATACAAAGAGATATATAAGATATATACAAAGAGATAGATAAGATATATATAAAGAGATATATAAGATATATAAAGAGATATATAAGATAGATACAAAGAGATATATAAGATATATATAAAGAGATATATAAGATAGATACAAAGAGACATATAAGATAAATACAAAGAGATATATAAGATATATACAAAGAGATATATAAGATAGATACAAAGAGACATATAAGATATATACAAAGAGATATATAAACAGAAAGAGGCCCACCTGCACCTCGTGAAGCTGCTCTGATCCCACCTGGTGCTCTGACCCAGCCCCGTCCCCGGCATTGTGAGTGGCCTCAAGGGTATATAAGGCACAGCCTTACCCAGGTGGGTTCCTTTTGGGTTTGGCTCCCCTGAGGGTGAGTTTTCTGATGGTATTTTTGTGCTTTTTGTGGGGTTTTGGGGGTTTTTCTTGCTAAGAAGTGGATCGGTGGTGTTCGCATTCCTGCGTATGGGTTGTGAGGGGTTTTTTTGGTTGTAGCTGTTTCACTGTGCTGACTTTTGGGGGGTGTTTAAGCAGTTGCCCTCAGCGCCTTGAGTGGTGCCGGGCAGTTCTTCTCGATCTGTGTTTGCATCACCCGGCTATGATCCCTCTTCTGTTCCACGTTCGATGGTGAAGACTGCGGCTCCCGAAGGAGCGTTCGCGTTATGTGCGCTGAAGTCTCCTTCAGGTCTTGGCTCCGCTGAAGGTTGCATTGAGTGACTGTGTCTAAGGGGGAGCAAGAAGCAGATCAGGGCCCGGTGGGGGACGTAGCGCTCGTTAACAGAGGGCTCTTTTTGGGGAGGGAAAGGTGAAGAGCAGCTTTGAGCTTTGCATTTTCTTGCTGGGGGGCTTCCAAGTGTACATCGGGGTTTCATTCCTCGCAGTTCACGTGTGCTACGCGCTGGGATACCGCCGCGACACGGCTCTGTGGGAGCGTTTTCTCAGCCTTCCCTCTCCCAGAGCCACGTCACCGAGCAACTGTGGGTCGGGTTCAGGAGGAGGCAGGATGGTGTTAAAGGAATAGGTGGTGGTGGCGGCGGCAGTGCGGGTGATGCCCAAACTGCTGTTGCCTTCTGATTGCAAACTGTTGTGGGGCTCAACTCTGGGTCTCCTCCCCTCTTTCTTGACTTATTGCTCCCCTTACTGCAGGTGATGGAGATTGAATGGGCAAACGCCGCCAGCGGATAAGGTGCCCAGCGTGCGAGCTCTATGGCTCTATGGAAACTGCGCTGAGGGGACTGCTTCTTGGGAGCAGGGGGTGAGGGACAACATCAGCCTAGCGGGAACAGGTTTGAAACGCACCACGGGGGTGAGGAAAGAGAAGCAGCGAGACCCTTAACAGCGTCATCCTGCAGCGGTCACGGTAGTACGGCTTCACCGCCTTACGGAGCGAGCTCGCTTGTCTCCCACGTCGGTGCTTCCACATCGCTTCTGGAGTTGAGGGCGCTCCGCCTGCCCCTTGGACGCTGTCTGTCCAAGACGCGCTGCTCGAGGGCGTTCCCTAAGGGTGGACGGGGCTTTCTTTTCCAGGTTTACGTGCGCGAAGCAGTGCAGGGCTCTTCTTCACAGTCATTCGCTCGATATTTGTGTTTCGCGTTCCACGTTTTGCTCTCCGCATTCAGCGTCGGATGAGCGCTTTGGGTGAGCCATGGAGGTAAAGGGGGGAGGATGGCAGAGTCGGTCCCTTTCTGCAGGAGCCGTGGTCGTTTGCCTTCGTTGCACCTCTAGGCCCCGGCGGGCAGGAGAGGCTCCGATATCGCTCTGGAGCAGGCGAGCGCAGTGTTGAGGAGCTCTGGAGCGGGCGGAGGCTTGGTGTGGAACAGGCAGAGCTCGGTGGTTGGGGTGGTGATGGTGAAGATGGTTACAGGGGGGGTTCGCGTCGCTTTGCTTCAGGCAACCATAAAGAGGCACTTGGCAATGGCCGCAGCACCGCGGGGGTCCGATGGAGGGGTTCTGAACACTGAGGCTGCCTCAAGACCCATAGCACTATGGAAGCTCAGCAGAGGGACTCCTTTAGAGGGCTGGGGCGGGGATGAGCTCAGAGTAGCAGGAAGGGGCATTCCTTTTCCAGGAATGTTGGATATTCCTTTTCCCATTCCTTTTCCATGCTATGGCTTTTGTCTCAGCGCCGTCTGCTCATTAGCGTTTTGGGGCTTGGTTCCAGGCTGCCCTGGGAGCTCCGTCCTCTCGGCGTCCCTCTTCATTGGGTCGGGCTTTGTCACTGCCTCCCCACGCGTGTGGGTCTCGAAGTGGGGTTTGCTGCGTGTCCATAGTATCAGCGCGGGCGGTCGCCATAGGGGTAACCTGCTCATGGCAGACTCCGCCTCGGGGCTCCTTAGGAGCTGTGGTTCTTTGCTCTTGAGGCCCTGTGCGGGATAACTCAGACTATAGGAAACGTGCAATTGAGCTCCTATTTAAAACGCAGTGTTGGCCCACACATAGGGGACAAAGGGACCCACAGCGCCCCTCGGGGGTTACGTTGCATCCTGCTATCAGCACGGAGATGGGGACGAAGCGCTGCAAGAGGCTGAGAAGTGGCATACTGCTACCCCGAGCCAGTGGGCTGTCATCTGGCGACAGAATGCCGTCCTCAGCGTGAACTCTGCTCCATTAGAATGCATTTGCGTGCTAAAATACACTCCCATCTCCAATGCGACCCCCCCCCCCCAAAATGAGAGCACCCCAACTCTGAGCGTGCGCTCGGAATTTTCGGTGTCATATACCTTTCAATGGAAGCGAGGGAAGTTTGCACCTATAATAGTGATAAAGGTATGGATGACAGAGTCACTCAGGCTGCACCTTGAAGGTGAATATAGCACAAAACGACCCCAGAGAGTAAGGGGGGTATTGGGGAAGATGCCATCGCGGATGAGTCAAGGAGGATAACATCAACAGACTCCGGGGACCGGGTGACGGGCTGGACCTCTCTTATGGTCTCTCCCATAGGGTTGCCTGTGGGTAAGACTTACACTGCATCGAGTGCTTCCCTGGGAAAGCATAGAATCCCTGTAGAGTTGCTTTACTGTCACCTGTATACTTCAGAGCTATGCCAACTCCATCAAGCGCTTCTCCTCATCCAACTATTGCTCGCATGTGCTTTGCAGACAGCATTTATCGCCGGCAATCCGTAAGAACCTCCACCTGTGGCACCAACAATCAGTCACCAACCTCAACAAACTGCACTGCTCTTGGTAACCGAGAGTAATTCCCTCACTGAACGCGACCGCATCTACCGGCGCGGCCATGAGAGTTCATGAGCACGACTCCATGGGAACTGTGACATCCAATCATTCTGTGGGAGCAGAGGCCAATCATTCGTGCGCTACATACTCGGCTTCAGGACGGCTGGGAGCGGGCACCACAGGTGGATTCAAATGGCTCTGAGAAGAGAAAGCAAGGAGTGACTGCAATGGAGGTGGAGCTGTTGCAAAGCTTACTGTTTGCAGAAGAGGTCCAGCAGCACCTTTCAGTCCTGGCTCTTCGTCTGTGGAAGCAGAGGCCAATCATTTATACATTAATACATTAACACTCAGAGCCATTTGAATACAGCTGTGGTGCCCGCTCCCAGCCGTCCTGAAGCCAAGTATGTAGTGCACAAATGATTGGCCTCTGCTCCCACAGATGATTAGTACTGGGATTAGGATTGGGATTGGGATTTAGATTTGGATTAGGAATAAATTTGGGATTAGGATTAGGATTCGGATTGGATTGGGATTGGGATTATGATTAGGATTTGGGGTTAGGATTAGTGTTAGGATTAGAATTAGGGGTTAGGATTGGGGTTGTGTTTGGGGATTAGGGATCAATTGTCAGGCATCAAGGATTAGGTTTGAGTTAGGGGTAAGAGGGGATAGCGTTAGGGGTTAGGGTGAGGGTACGGGTTAGGGGTTAGGGTTAGGGTTTGGGCTCAGGGGTAGGGGGTTACGGTTATGGTTAGAGGGTAGCGTTTGCGTAAGGTTTAGTTGGTATTTAGGTTGGGGACAGTAAGGGTTGGGGGTAGTACGTGTGGGGGTGTAGTTAGTCTTAATTCTGACGCAGAAGAGATCTCTAGTCACAGAATAAATTCTCTAATCACAGAAAATTTTCTCCAGTCTCAGAGTAAATTCCCCTGTCAGATACTAAATTCTCCAGTCATAGAAGAAATTCACGGATAAGACACTATATTCTCCAGTCACAGACTTAATTCTCCAGTCACAGATTATAATCTCTAGCTACGGAATGATTTCCACCATCACAGGCTAAATACTCTAATCCCACAATAATTTCTCCTGTCACAGACGAAATTCTCCTGTCACAGACGAAATTCTCCTGTCACAGACAAAATACTCCTGTCACAGATGAAATTCTCCTGTCACAGACGAAATTCTTGTATCAGAGACTGAATTATCTAGTCACAGACAAAATTCTCCAGGCACATTATTTATTCTGCGATCACAGATTAAATTCCCCAGTCACAGAATATATTGCCCAATCACAGACTAAATTCTAGGATCACTGAATAGATTCTCCAGTCACAGAATAAATTCATCAGTCACAGAATAAATTCTCCAGCTGCAGTCTAAAATATCCAGTGACAGACTAAATTCTCCAGTCAGTCTGAATACTCCAGTCACAGTCTAAATTCACCAGTCACAGACTAAATGCTCCACTCACAGACTAACTTCTCCAGGCACAGAATGAGCTCCACCATCACAGGCTAAATAATCTTTTCACACAATAAATTCTCCTGGTACAGACTAAATTCTCAAGGCGCATAATTTATTCTCCGATCACAGACTAAATTCTCCTGTCATAGAATAAATTCTCCAGTTACAGTATAAATTCTCCACTTGCTGACTAAAATCTCCACTCACAGATTATATTCCCCAATCACAGACTAGATTAACCTCTAGTTAGGGTACAGGGGGTAGTTATGGTTGGGGGGCAGTTGCGGTTAGGGTTAGGGTTGGGGGGGCAGTTAGGGTTGGGGAGGCAGTAAGGGTGGGGAGGCAGGTTTGGGGGCGCAGTGAGGGTGGGGGGCCAGTTAGGGTTAGGATTGGAGGCAGTATGGGGGGGGGCAGTTAGGGTTGGGGGGGCAGTAAGTGGTTAGGTTTAGGGGTGTAGGATTAGGGCTGGTTTTGGGGGGCAGTTAGGGTGGGGGAGCAGTTAGGCTTAGGCTTAGACAGTGTTAGGGTTAGGGTTGGAGATATTAGTGTCGGAGTGGAGAACTTTGTGTCTCAGTGTAGAACTAACTGTATCCCTGCATAGCTTACTGTTTCAGCAGAGAACTTCTTGCATGAGTGGGGATTTTAGTTTCTGAGTGGAGATTGTAGTCTATGAGTGGAGAGTCTCAGCAAGCTGAGTCTAAGCCCGAGAGTCCTTGCCCCTGAGTCTCAGCGAGAAAGTATAAACGCCAGTGTCTGTGAAAGAGTCTCAGCCGCAGAGTCTCAACCCCAGAGTCTAAGTTACGTTCTTGATCATGGTGTTTATGATTCGAAGTGTGAGGTGCAGAGTCTGAGCCACAGAGTCTCAGGCATATATCAGTCCCTAAGTCTGAACTGCAATGCCTTAGCCATAGAATTTCAAAAGCAGTTTCAGGCACATAGTGAGAGTCTGAGCGTCTCAGCCCCAGAGTCTCAGGCCCAGATTTTGAGGGCCACAGTCTCAGCCCCAGAGTATCTGCCACGGAGTCTGAGCCTGAGAGTCTCAGCCAGAGTATCAGCTCCAAAATCTGAGCTCCAGAGTATCAACCCCACAGTCTTAGCTATAGTCTCAGCAACAATCTCAGCCACCGAGACCGAGTTTGAAGGTATCAGCTCCACCGTCTGAGGCCCAGAGTCTCAGCCACTGTCTGAGTCAGAGAGTACCAGCTCCAGCGTCTGAGGCCCAGAGTCTCAGCCCCCATCTCATCCACGTAGTCTCAGCCCCTGAGTTTTAGCCCCTTAGTCCCAGCCCCAGCGTCTCTGCACCAGCATCTCTGCCGCAGAGTGTCAGCTCAGAGTATGGGCCCTGGAGTCTTAGCCAGGGAGTCTGAGCCACAGAGTGTCAGCTGAAGTGTCAGCCCCAGAGTCTGACTTCCAGAGTCATAGACATAGAGTCTCAGCAGCAGCCTCAGCCACAGAGTCTGAGTCTCAAAGTATCAGCTCCATAGTTTGAGGCCCAGAATCTAAGGCACCGTTTCATCCAGAGTCTCAGCCACAGTCTCAGCTACAGCGTCTGAGTTTGAGAGTATCAGCTCTGAAGTCTGAGGCCCAGAGCCTCAGCCACTGTGTCAGCCACGGAGTCTAAATTACATAGTCCTGGCCACAGAGTCTGAGATTTGAAGTCACAGTCTCAGCCCCAAAGCCTGAACCCCAGAGCCCGAGCCTTAGAGCCTCAGCCCCAGAGTCTCAGCTGCAGAGTATCAGCCACAGTTTCAGCTCAGAGTTTGGGCCCTGGAGTCTTAGCCAGAGTCAGAGCCACAGAGTGTCAGCTAAAGTGTCAGCCCCAGAATCTGAATCCCAGAGTCGTAGACATAGAGTCTCAGCAGCAGCCTCAGCCACAGAGTCTGAGCCTGAAAGTATCACCTCCTAAGTTTGAGGCCCAGAGTCTAAGTCACTCTTTCAGCCACAGAGTCTCAGCCACTGTCTCCGCTACAGACTGAGTCTGAGAGTATCAGCTCTGAAGTCTGAGGCCCAGAGTGTCAGCCGCCATGTCAGCCACAGAGTCTCAGTCACAGAGTCTTAGATTCAAAGTCTGAGATCCAGAGTATAAGCCACAGAGTTTCAGGCACAGTCTCAGCCCCATAGCCTGAACCCCAGAACCTTAGCCCTAGAGTCTCAGCTGCAGAATCTTAGCCACAGTCTCAGCTCAGAGTATGGGCCCTGGAGTCTTAGCCACAGAGTCTGAGCTACAGAGTTCAGCTGCGGTCTCCGCCCCAAAATCTGAATCCCAGAGTCTTAGACACAGTCTCAGCCCTGAAGTCTGAACCCCAGAGTTGTAGCCAGAGTCTCATCCCCAAAGTCTGAATTCCGTAGTCTTAGCCAAAGAGTCTCAGCAACATTCTCAGGCGCAGAGTCTGCGAGTATCAGTTCCAAAGTCTCAGGCCCAGAGTCTCAGTCGCTGTCTCAGCCACGTAGTTTCAGACACAGTCTCGGCTGTAGTCTTAGGCACAGAGTCTGAGTCCCAGATTGTCAGCGCTAGTCTGAGCCCTTGAATCTCAGTCCCTGAGTCTCAGCCTCAAAGTCTGAATCTCTGAGTCTCACCCATCTGAGCCAGAGAAAGACAAGCAGAAAATTAAAGCCACAGAGGACTCATGGAGCAAAACCAGTGAGCAGATACGGAAGAGCCAGGACACTTTCCGAGCAGCCAGGCAGCAACTTTGGTGCAGATAGGGAGCAATCAAGGAGCAGCCACAGAGCCAGATCCAAGTAAGACAAAGACCCAGCTGTGGCTCATCAGGGTGCTTTTATCCCTGCTGGTGGTTTGCCCCTCCCCACACCCCATTGAGGGAGGGGTTGCGGGTGGGGCCTGTGGTATATGAGGCACAGCCTCTGCTCAGTGAGCTCATTTGAGGTTCAGCTCTCATCAGGCAAAGTTCTCTGTGTTGGCTCAGGTTTTGTGGCCTGGGAGCTTTGTGGGTTATTTGAGGTGTGATTTTGGGGGGGCTTTTGCAATTGTCTTGTCTCATTTAAGACCTAGCCATGTTAAGATTTACTAGTGCATGCATTATGAAGTATCATTGTGTAGAGAGTTTTTTAGGTGTTGTATTTGTAGGTGGTGATGAGGGAAAGTGAACTGTGTGGGAGGACTCAGGGGAGAAGTTGTGGTAAAGGTAATCTGTGCTCCATGTCCCCATTATTGTGTATCAGTCCTGTTTTACTTTGCAGATGATGAAGAGGTGTGTGGGCAGAGAAGGAACATAGCGGCTATCGACAAGAGGCTGTTCTCAAGGGTGGTTTAGGACCTCTGTTCTCGTGAAAGGTAAGCAAATGGAACAGGCCCGGAGAGAGTCAGGAAACAGTCGTAAGGTCAGAGTGGGAGAAAGGTTGTTGAAGAGAGGGTCCCTTTGGGCAGGGAAAGGGAGGCAGTTCGTGCTCAGTGTCAGCTTTTATCAGTGTACAAAGCTAAAGCACAGCTGTGGCTCGTGCCTCAGACTCTCGAGGTTGTGTGTAAGATGGTAGCGCAGTGTGTTCAACTGCAGTCAGTGCTGTGTTTAGGGAGTGTCCTGGGTTCAGCAGTAACAGTCATTATTTTTTTTTTGTCTTCTTGGTAGCTAATGCAGAGGTGTGATTTTGACTTTTGGCCTGGGAGCAGCGGTGAGATGAGAATTTAGTCTGTGAGTGGAGAATCTAGTCTCTGGAGAACTTAGTGTCTGAGTGCAGAACTTAGTCTCTCATTGGAGAACTTAGCGCCTGAGCGGAGAACTGAGTCTCTGAGCAGAGAATCTATTGCTTGAGTTGAGAAGTTAGTCTCTGAGTGGAGACTGTAGTCTCTGAGTGGAGAACATGGTGTTTGAGAGGAGAATTAGTGTCTGGGTGAGATCTTAGTCTGCAATTGGGGAACTGAGTCTCTGAGCGGAGAAGTTAGTGTTTGAGTTGAGAAGTTAGTCTTTGGGTGAAGAATGTAGCCTCTGAGTGGAGAACTGAGTGTGCAAGTGGCGAGCTTATTGCCTCAGTTAAGAAGTTATTGTCTGAGTGTATAGCTTATTGTTTGGGTAGAGAAATTAGTCTCATCTGTCAGCAAGTCCCGTCTGCCACTCCTGTAGCTTGACTGCTCATCCACTGGCCTTCGGAGGTCTCCCATCCTTTTATTCTGACCTGAGCAGCGCCTGGCAAACACTAACAAAAAGAATGCTTGTAGTTTTATGAAAATGACAACCCCCCAAAATAAGTTGCTCCTTGGGTATTCTAAGCATGGCTCACCTTCTGTGAGTCACCTGAAAGTCATTTTGCAGTTAGAATGTGAGGGAGAGTCTGAGCCAGGGAGTCTGTGTTAGTCTCAATGTGAGATCTGTGTGGATGTGTGAGCCAGTGAGTGTCAGATTGAGCCTAAGTGTGTGTGAGCCAAAGTCAGAGCTAGAGTGTCTGTGCAGTTTAAAAGTGAGTATGAGCCTGAGGCAGTGTGTGTGAAAGGGGGCCTTTGTGGGTCTTTGGATTTAGAATGTGAGTCTGAGCCTCAGAGTTTCAGCCCCAGAACCTCAGCAAGAGAGTGCCTGCATGGTCTGAAAGCGAGTATGATTGTGGGCCAGTCTGTCTGAGAGTGAGCCTGCGTGGCCTGTGAGTTTTGAATGTGACTCTAAGCCAGAGGGAGAAGGGCAAAAAATGAAAGCCAGGGAGCAGCCAAGGAACCAGAACCAGATAGGAAAAAGACCCAGGTATGGCTTGTCAAGCTGCTTTGATCCCACCTGCTGCTTTGCCCCACCCTTGTCCCAGCGCACTGAGGGAAGGGTTGTGGTTAGGGCTGGAGCTGTGTAAGGCACAGCCTTAGACGGGTGTGGTTCTTTTGGCTTTGGCTCTCTTGCAGGCAAGATGGTTGGGGGTGGTGTTTCTGCTTTTGTTTTTTGTAGGGGTTTTGCCTTATAGGGAGTTGTTTGGTTATGTTTGGGTTTGCGTGTGCTTGGATTGAGAAGGTTTTTTTGTTGTAACTTGTTCTGGTGGGCTGCTTTTTGGGTGGTGTTCCAAGTAAGCCGAGTCCTGTGGTTGTTCCCAGTTCCATGAGTTGTGGCCAAAGGTTTCTTTGGTCTCTGTTTGTATTAGCTGTGCATTGTCTCTCTTTCCTTTTGTGTTTTATGGTGAAGATTGTGGCTCCTGAAGGAACATTCATGTTATGTGCTTAGAGGTTTTTTCAAAGATGGCTTTGGGTCTTTGCTTTTTTTGAAAACTAGGTTGAATGCTTGTGCCTAATGAGGAGCAGGAAAAAATGGTAAGGTTGACGTGGGGTATAGTGGCTGTTAAAAAGCTGGTCTTTTTGGGGAGGGAAAGGTCAAAGAGTAGTTTTGCCTTTGCTTTTCTTGCTAGAGAAGGTTCAAGTGTACGTAGGGTTTGTTCTTTAGAGTTTCTACGCATGTTATGTTTTGGGCTATAGTTGTAAATTGTTTCTGTAGGTGTATTTTCTCAGTTTATTTTCACAGAGCTGACTTTTTCATGTTGCATTCTGGTTAATGTGAACACTGACTAGGCAGCTATAGAACTAGTAAATCTTCCTTGATTTTAAGTACTTGAAGTTATTTCCTGTTGCTGTTTTCTAAGTGGCATACAAGGGTGGGTGTAGCAGATGTACCTGTTGCATGCTTGGTGTATGAGCAGCCTGTACAATCCAGCTGGGGTTAGAAATTTCACAGGAAAGGCAGTTTTTCCTAGCTCCGGTCAGTTGGCATCTGTTTCCATTTCTTTTTATGGAGTCGCATCCAAATCCTGAGAAATGAAGTGCTGCAGTGAGGAGGACTGTTAAAGATTTGGAGGATTTTGTGGGAGGTGGGCGACTACCAGTTGAATGTAATGTTGGGATGGGTTTTCATTTTAGTTTTCCTTGTAGGTCCTGTGCCGTTCCTTGTGAAGTCTATTAACTGTTTCCAGTGAGTCAGGCAGGAAATGACAAGGACGGTGGGGTCAATTACTTATCGCCAGAGCAATGCTCACTAGGGTCTAGATTTTGAAGTCTTGCAGGGGAACCCTGGTGTAGCATTCACAAGTAATTTAGGATCTGCTGAGCAAATGTTTGCAGAGGTAAAGATGAGGCAGTAAGGTCTGACAGAAATCGGTAAGCATTGACTGGTACGGTGGTGGTGAGAATGATAGCCAAAAGAGTGTATTTCTTCTCTTTGTCTGATTGCAAACTGTTCTGTGGCTGAATTTTTGGTTTTGTTTTGCTTCCCTTACTGTAGATGATGAAGATAAAATGGGCAAATTCAGCAGTCGGACAGGTGTCTAGTATGAGAGTTCGGAGCAGTAAGTCTGGCTAGAGATCTATGGCACTACGAAAACTGTGCTGAGGGCCTGCTTTTTGGGAGCAGGGGGGTGGGGGACAATATCAGTCTAGTGGGAACAGGTTTGAAATGTACCCATGGGAGTGAGGAAAAAGAAGCGAGATGATTAATAGCATCATCCTGCAGAGGTCAGGGTAGTACAGCTTGACTGTGCTACGGTCTGTGTTTGCTTGTGTTCTG